>NDXB01018459.1:0-31856 GCA_002631895.1 Agapornis roseicollis
TCAACCTCTCGGAGTTTATGAGTTACTTCATCCAGTGTTGGTGGTATTACGTCATTCCAGGTTACTGTTGCCAGTGAATGGGCATATGATGGCGGTGCATTCCGTGTAAGTTTTCGCCACATGGGTTGTATACATTCGACTTCATCTGGGTCTATGGGTGTATCCCTGTTATTCGGCTTAATGTGATAGATCATCTCTACGATGGCCGATTCCCTCAAAGACTGGGTGCCTTTGTCTATAGTAGTCCACTTGACCAAACGACTCATAACATCATCCTTGTATGGAAACCTTTCTTTCACAGCTGCCAAGAGCCATCTCCAAAGACTGAGGGACCCTCTCTCTCTTGCAATTGATTTGTCAATTCCTCCTTCTCTAGCAAGTGATCCCAGCTGCTTGGCTTCTGTACCTTCTAGTTCATGACCATCAGCCCCATTGTCCCAGCATCAGAGCAACCACGTGATAATGTGCTCCCCTGGTTGACANAGTACCATTTCGACTAGTTCAGCTCATCTCAAACAGCAGCAGCATCAATCCTGCTTGGCTTCTGTACCTTCTAGTTCATGACCATCAGCCCCATTGTCCCAGCATCAGAGCAACCACGTGATAATGTGCTCCCCTGGTTGACAAGTGAAATCTTTTCACATATTCCATAGCTTGGTTGACGTCTGAGGTCAAGAAGTCGCCTTTACTTCTTCTTCTTCTTCTTCATCATGTGATGATGTCTCCTGCTCGTCACCACCAAGCGGTGAGTCCATTGTTTCTCCATCTTGCTTCACCCTTCTTGCCTCTCTTTCGCTTTTTCTCTTGTATACAGGGGCAACTGATATTGGCACGAATTGGTCCTCTGGTTTAGCTGCAGTGATTATCACTGTGGTTTGAGTAGCGGCTGTACTTGTCGCTGGGGGTGGTGTAGCTGCTGTGCTTGTTGCTGGGATATCTGCGCTGTCTGTTACAGCCAAAGTTTGGGTAGCGGCTGTACTTGTTGCTTTACTCTCAGATATTTTTTTCCCTTTTTAAGGTGCTGGACAGTATTGTACGAGGCTGTGTAAGCACAGGCCAAGCCCCAGCATGTTGCCATGATTTGTCCCTCTCTGGTATGGCCAGGCTGACACCCCACCTCATTTAAGTGCTTCACTAATTTTTCTGGATTTTGCACTTGTTCAGTGGTAAGATTCCAAAGTACTGGAGGGGCCCACTGACCTAAATGCTTGCCCATACTGTCCCACACACCCTGCCACTCATGGGTGTCCAGCCTTGGGAAAAATTGGTTGGTCTCTCCATATCATCGTCTAAAGATAGACAAGACCCAAACCTGACTCTGGTTAACTCTTGAGATCAGAAAAATGGTCGTGGCTAGAACACACTCTGTGTGCATGCCACCACGCTGATCCCCATCACAATCAGCGGGCAGTCCCAAGGGTACCCAAAGGCCATTCAAACCCTTTAGAACCCTCAGATGATGCTGCTGTGCTTGTCACTGGGACTGCTGTAGCTGCTGTGCTTGTCACTGGGGCTGCTGTAGCTGCTGTGCTCGTCGGCTCTCCCACTGCCAGCTTCCCTGTTCCTGAGTCCAGATCTTCCTCCTCTGCCTTGCTGGGAACTGCTCCGCGCTCTCCTGCATCCTCCTGGGGCTCAGCCTCGTGGCACTCGGTGGGCGGCTCCCGGGGAATGCTCTCGGCCGCAGCCGGGCTGGGCTCAGCTCCTCCGCGGGGCTCGGCTTCTCCTCTGCCTTCTCCTGCTGCTCGGTCGCCTCCCTGCCGCCCTCCGGCCCTGCTCCCGACGCACCTTGGTCCCCGGGGCCGCTCTCCCGGGCCACTCCGGCTGCCGCCGGCTCCTGGGGCCGCACCCCCGCATTGCAGGTCATTGCCATAAAGTACAATAAGGCAAGAACCTTAGCCCAAGCTTCCCCCCAGATAAACAGTAACACCGCAAATACCGGCTCCAAGTTAAGATACAACATTCCGAAACTGTGAGGTCAAGAGAAACAACATTAAAAGCCAATAAATCAGCATTGTGATGAGCAACCATTAATCCAGTCAGATCTTTCGTTATCTCAACCCTTCGTGCCCCACGTTGGGCGCCAAAAAGAACTGTCATAGTTTAAACCCAACCACGCAGCTTGTTCACTCACTCAACCCCCCTTTCTTGCCCTCCCCTGCTTCGGGAGGGATGGGGGGAGAATCAAAAGAATGCGACTTCCATGGGTTGAGATAACAACAATCCAGTCACTAAGGTATAACACAAATCACTATTGCTATCAATAATAATAACGATAAGGAAAACAAAGGAAGAGGGTATGATACCACCCACCGAAAATGAGCCCGACTGGGAAGTTCCCTCTCCTTCTGGGCATGATGTGCTATTGTATGGAATACCTCCTTGATCAGTTTGGGTACTGCCCCTCCTTCCTTCTGGGACCCCCCTCCTCCCTGGCAGAGCATGAGGCTCACAAAGTCCTTGGTCAGAGCAAACATCGCTCAGCAACAACCAAAAACATCGGCCTTATCAGCCTTGTTCCCGCGTCAAGTCAAAACACCAGCTACTAAGGAGAAGAAAAACTGACTGCAACTGCTGACCCCAGGACACAGGGAAATTTCAGTATTCATCCATATGAAGGCTTTGCAACAGTGCAACCCATATGAGGAGGAAAACTGAGCATGTACTAAATTCTAAGAACTGGAAGTGCCCTTAAATAGCCTCTTGACCTAGTCCTTACTTTGTTGAGAAAAGAATGAAGAACAATGAAGCAATGCAAGCACCAGATGAGGGACAATGCCTTCTTCCTGCCTTCTTGCGTCTGCATCTGCTCTGTATTCCACAGAAGGAAAGTCTCAAAACAATCCATTATGGGGTGATTTTGAAGAAGTTGTCTTGCCTATATTTTAACTTCTGCATTTTTGTTACTCATAGAGCTGTCTGGATCTTGACATGTTTAGCAGGGCAATTAAAGGGCAGGACCCCTCTATTCTGATCATGTCTTAAGACTTTGGCAAGTGTCATGTTTGCTGTGACACAGAGGCTGTTTGCAAGAGGTGGTCTGATTCCTTCATATAACCTCTCTTTTTTCCCTCTAATTGCAATAGGCAGTATTTTCCTTGATTAATCATTCTTTTCCAAACCAAAATGATTCATTATGGTTTATTTCTGCTCTTGTCCTTGTGTGCTGTTAATTTTGATCCTTGCACTAACTTGGAATATGATACTATATTTAGTCAGATGGAGGTAAAGTACCCGAGACTATTCAGTTCCTCAAAACCTCACTTTCCTTGAAGAGCAAACATAGCCTAATAATAATTTCAATATTATAATTTTTATCACAATTACAACCTGAACAAAGTATCCCAGGTCCCTGCATATGTAAGGCTTATTCTTCAACAGCTTTCCATTGGCCTCCAAAACACTTCCTTAGTTATGACTTTGAGCTGAAGCACATTCTGTGTTGCATGTATAAGCTAATCAAAGACTAATTCTGACATCCCCAACATAAGAAGTAGTCTTTTCCACAAACTTTTGAAATCGGTATATTTTTATCTACAGAGTTGTATGATGGAGACTGGCACATGGCAGCAGCATCTGGAACCAGAGTAGCATCAGCATCTGTCTGGTAATTAATATTTAAACTCAATTATAAAAGCCAACACACAGGTATGAGCTATCTAGTATTATTTATGTCTACATCCAAGAAGCCGTTTACTCCCAAGGAACTGAAATATGGGGACAAGACTACCATGTCTATCCAGAGATATGGAATGAATCAGTCATAGTCCAAGGCAGGCATGAAAACACAGAACTCCGTTTTCCAGTGCTGCACTGCATAATCATAGCTCATAGTCAGATATGACAGCCTCTGGAGTTCACGTTTCTTTCAGCTGAGATGGGAACCCAAGCTGCTTTTGGTGCATTTTACTTCTGTCTTGCTGCTTTGCTGCACTGTCCTGTGTCAGTAGGTTGTACTGAACAACCAAATGACCGATGACTGTTTCGAATGTGCTTAAAAGCTGGAAGTCTGTGCAGATACTATGACAAGGATGGGAAAACTCTGCAGCAAGGAGAAAGCTTGTGAAGGACTTTTAAGTAGTTAGATTATATCTCTTACAAACAAAACAGCACATTAATATAGAATATGGTTTTAAAAATATTTTAACTGTTCATAAACTGAGATGCAAAATGATCTTAATTCTAACATAACTTTTATCCAGTAATAAAATCTGACATTAGTGACTCACCTGTTCACTTCTCATTCCTCCGACATTTTAAGATTTTGTGACAGGAACAAATATTGACTATTCGTGTTAAAGCTCCATTCCTCTGAAACCTGCTGATGAAAAAGCATAGTGACTCATAATTCCTGTGTGTGGTTCTTTACTGCATAATATTTGTCAGTAATGTGGGAAATGCTACAGACTCAAACCAAAATGAAAACCTCTTGTTAGGGTCTGTTGGAGTCAGGTTGGAGTCATAAATTGTAAAACACTAGTAAAAATACAGTGACTTTCCAACAAGCAAATGAAATGTGTTTCACCTTTTCATCAGCTGCTGATGCCCCTGGGTAATTAATGACTTGGTTTAAAAGGAAGTGTGGATGGATAGAAAAACAAACGTCCCTTCTTGTGAAAACTTACTTTACAGGGGTTACACAGAAGTCTATCAAAATAGAGAGAGGAAAATAAATCAACTGCAACACGTGTATAGGTGGTCCCACAAAATAATTCTGATCAATGCTTCTGAACCTTTCAGTGGAGTTCAACCCCAAGTAGCAATAAATTGCTTCTGACTTTGCAGTTGTTTATGTATCATTTTTATTAACTTAATGAAATATACATGTGTACATTCCCCCTTGTCTGCCTTTGACTCTTCCTAATAAATTCATCTTTTTCTAGCCTTCATTTGCTATAACAGCCACCTTAAAGCAAAGGAAAGAAATATAAACTGTTTGATAAATGCTGTCAGTTAAACTTTATATTGGGTGTATTCTAGGCATAAGATATGTTCTAGGATTCATACAGCTGCCCATTCAAGCTATCTGTCCTAATTCTGCTTATGAAAAAATACAAGGTGTCAGTGATAAGAAAGAATTTCTTACAGAATATTGTTTGGCTGCAATTATTCTGCTCAGTTTAATAATTATTAGTGGTATTAAAATTTGTAACTCACCATAAAGTGGTATTAAAATTTGTAACTCACCATAAAAACAAGATCGTAATCACAAGGCAGTGATAGTTTTTGATGGAGAAGAGAATTGTGATTTAGATGTTGATTCCTAATCAAACTCACGTCACAGGGTAAATGACTCAGTTAACTCTGGGAATGGGATAATGCTGAGATCTTTGAACTTAGCCAACAATTTATGACCAAAGAGCAGCAGTCTAGGATACACTACCTGTCTGTTAAGCTGATCTGCTCTCCCAGTAGGTGTTCAGCCCTTCAAAATTGTAAGATCTTTTTGTTTTCAATGAGGTAACTCACCTGCTGGTTTTTCACTTGGCTTAGAATAGAATTATTTTCTTACAATACATTTTTTTATGGAGTGTCATTCTCCCTGTTTTCATAAAGTTCGTTTGCCATTGCCCAACTTCATTAAAAGGCATTTAATTTATGATGTGTGTGAAAACCAACTACTGTCTTATTTTCCACCTGCAAAGTGAACATTTATTTAAAACATTTCCAATACCCATCTCTACAGACCCAAAGTTTGTACCCATCTGCACAGATTTTAAACTACAGTGGGGCTTTTAACTGCTCCATCTTCCCCATTACAGTTTCTTTCCTTTCTAAGTGGTGACCACATGTTTCTCAGGTTATGGTTTTACAGTCACAACAACAGAATAGCTGTCTGCCATTAAAAGTGACAATCTTCCCATCACTCCCTGCTTTGGCTGCATGTCTTGCTACTCCCTTTAGGTTAGTGCTAGAGGTTAAACAGGTAAATGAAAACTGAACCCTTTTCCTTTCCTTTGGTTACTTTTCAACTTTTTCAGTGTCCTGGCCCAACTAGCTGTAGAGATGCAGAAATCCAGCCAGCATGGAGGGGGAGAGAAGGAGGGCAGAAAAGACATAAGACTGGGGAGGAGGAAGAAGTGGCAGGAACTTTATCCTCATGTCTCAGTCTTCCTATGAGAGATATACTTTCTTTGTGTTTACCTGCAAAAGCCTTTGTGTAACAAGGCATCTTGTCAGGACCCAGATGTAATACTGAGCTTCTAAATTCAGGTTCTTTAATGTGGCAAGAGTGGACACATACATCAGATTCTTTTGGCATCAGATGTAAGATCCCCTTTGATTTCAGTAGAATAAGGATTTCACTTTGGGGAACACAGAAAACAATGTAATCATAGAGTCATAGAATCATAGAATAGTTAGGGTTGGAAAGGACCTTAAGATCATCCAGTTCCAGCCCCCATGACATAAGCAGGAATACCTCACACTAAACCATGTCACCCAAGACTCTGTCCAGCCTGGCCTTGAACACTGCCAGGGATGGAGCATTCACAACTTCCTTGGGCAACCCACTCCAGTGCCTCACCAGCCTAACAGTAAAGAACTTCTTCCTTGTATCCAATCTAAACTTCCCCTGTTTAAGTTTGAACTCATTACCCCTTGTCCTATCATTACAGTCCTCCATGAATTGTCCCTCTCCAGCACTGTTATAGCACCCCCTTCAGATACTGGAAGGCTGCTATGAGGTCTCCACGCAGCCTTCTCTTCTCCATGTCCTTTTTATGTTGAGGACACCAGAACTGCACACAATACTCCAGGTGAGGTCTCACAAGAGCAGAGTTAGAAGGGCAGGATCACCACCTTCAACCTGCTGGTCACGCTCCTTTTGATGCAGACCAGGATACTGCTGGCTTTCCGGGCTGTGAGTGCACACTGAAGTTGGCTCATGTTCATTTTCTCATCGACCACCACCCCCAAGTCCTTCTCTGCAGGGCTGCTCTGAATCTCTTCCTGCCCAACCTGTAGCTGTGCCTGGGATTGCTCCCACCCAGGTGTACGACCTTGCACTTGTCATGGTTAAACTTCATGAGGTTGGCATCAGCCCACCTCACAAGCATGTCAAGGTCCCTCTGGATGGCATTCCTTTCCTCCAGCGTATCCACCAAACCACACAGCTTGGTGTCATCAGCAAACTTGCTGAAGGTGCACCCTTGCTGGTTGCTGTTAGACGTATCTTTAAATCTCTTTAAACGTGCTTACAGTGCTAAGACTGGAGAAGATCCAAAAAGCAAAATTGATTGGAACCTGTATAATACTATAGAGTATTTGTATGCTATGGACACAGAAGCATGGAAAATCAAGATAGTCCCTCTGTTAAAATACTGACATTTATGAACGCAGCCCTCAGTTTACCTTTGAGTGTACAGACAGTTTCAACTCTGGCCTTGCAGACATGTCTACACTGAAGATTTGGTAAGTTACCTCACGGCAGTGTAATGGTGTGGTGGGTTGACCCTGTCTAGACACCAGGTGCTCAGCCGTTCTATCACTCCTCTCCTATTGAAAATACAACAAAAGGCTTGTGGTGGGTTGAGATAAGGACAGGGCAAAATTATTGTTGCAGGCAAACCAGACTTGCGTGAGCGAAAGAATTAATTTAATTTTTAGTAAATTAATGAGAAATACCTCCCTTCTTCTTGGACTCAAACATACTCATGAGTTCTCTCCCTCCTCCATTCCCAGCAGCCAGGCTGATGGAGAATGGGGGTTTCAGTCAGTTCATCAAACGTTGTCTCTGCTGCACCTTCCTCCTCAGCGGGAGGACTCCTCACACTCTTCTCCTGCTCCAGTGTGGGGTCCCTTCCTCAGCAGATAGTTCTTCATTAGCTTCTCCAGCATGAATCCTTCCCACAGGCTGCAGTCCCTCATGAACTGATCCAGTGTGGGTCCCTTCCATGGGTGCAGCCCTTCAGGAACAGGATGCTCCAGTGTGGGTCCCTTCCATGGGTGCAGTCCTCCAGGAACAGGATGCTCCAGTGTGGGTCCCTTCCATGGGTGCAGTCCTTCAGGAACAGGATGCTCCAGTGTGGGTCCNTCCATGGATGCAGCCCTTCAGGATCAGAAAGCTCCAGTGTGGGTCCCTTCCATGGGTGCAGCCCTTCAGGAACAGGATGCTCCAGTGTGGGTCCCTTCCATGGGTGCAGTCCTCCAGGAACAGGATGCTCCAGTGTGGGTCCCTTCCATGGGTGCAGTCCTTCAGGAACAGGATGCTCCAGTGTGGGTCCCTTCCATGCATACAGTCCTTCAGGAACAAGATGTTCCAGTGTGGGTCCCCCACAGGGCCACAAGTCCTGCAGCAAACCTGCTCCAGCTTGGGCTTCTCTTTCTACAGGGCCCTACCAGGAGCCTTCTCCAGTGTGGGCTTCCCGTTTGGCCACAGCCTCCTTCAGGCAGTGTGGGGTACTTCCAGGGCTGCAGGTGGAATCAGCTCCACCATGGACCTCCATGTGCTGCAGGGGCACAGCTGCCTCACCATGGGCTGCAGGGGAACGAACCCCTGCTCCTGCACCTGGAGCACCTCCCCCCTTCTTCAAAATACTTCACTGACCTTGGTGTCTGCTGAGCTGCTTCTTTCACATGTTCTTACTCCTCTCTTCAGCTGCTGTTGTGAAGTTTTATTTCTTCCCTTTCTTAAATATGTTTTCCCAGAGGCATTGGACATGGGGGAAGGTTCTGAAATCCTCTCTTAGAAGGTACCCCTCTAAACCACACACCCCCACTACCAAAACCTGGCCAGACCAACCCAATACAAACGGAAATAAGCACACCATGGAACCCTTTTCAGGTGCCTCCTACTACGGTACCTCCTGTAGGAATACACTATGAGGTCTTAAATACTGATAGAAATATTCACAAAGGAAGAAGTCAGTTTTAAATTCAATAGAAAACTTGTTAGCTCCAGGAAGATTAGGATTAAGTAGCATATAATGCCCAGTTTCAGTATGTGCCAATGGCATTGCAGACAGGCTAAGAAAGTTGGGACTGTTTATCCTGGGGAAGAGAAGGTTGCGTGGAGACCTCATAGCAGCCTTCCAGTATGTGAAACGGGGCCTATAGGAATGCTGGGGAGGGGCTCTTCAGTAGGGACTGTAGTGATAGGACAAGGGGTAATGGGTTCAAACTTAAACAGGGGAGGTTTAGATTGAATATAAGGAAGAAATTCTTTACTGTAAGGGTGGCGAGGCACTGGAATGGGTTGCCCAAGGAAGTTGTGAATGCTCCATCCCTGGCAGTGTTCAAGGCCAGGTTGAATGAAGCCTTGTATGGCATGGTTTAGTGTGAGGTGTCCCTGCTTATGGCAGGGGTGTTGGAACTAGATGATCTTAAGGTCCTTTCCAACCCTAACTATTCTATGATTCTATTAAAATAGTGAGTGCCCAATCTCATGTAAACTGCTGTTACAACAAAACTACTTTGTGACACAGAGTTTTGCATGTTTTCCTCTACCACAGAGAAAGAAAACTATCTGTGTTTGAAAAAGCTTTCCTCCTTTCAGACCAGTTCTCAAAATGTCTCAGTAACAGTGCATCAGTTGTTAGTTTGTTGTGGTTTTTTTCTAGAAAAAAGATATGAGAGTGCCAGGGTCTGTCTGAACATAGTAAAGGTCTTGCCATAAAGAAGTAGAGTGCCTTGAGGTTACCTAGTGATGTTGAAATTGCTCTTAACACGAACCAGGTGTTCTAGTTTGAAAATTGGACAGAGCATACTGCTACAAAATTTGAAAAAGTGGAGTAGAAATAAAAGAAGACGACACTTCATATATTTGTTTTAAAAGACAAACCCTTCTCTTTCTTTATTTCCAGCTGAAAAGCATAGATGCCTATGCACAGTGGATAACACTGATAACTAGATCATAATGGATGCAAATTTGGCAAACTATTCTGTTGTGTTCATTTTTCTCTTTGGAAACTTCATTCTGGTAAAGATCACTGTACTCACCAAAGAGGAGACAGCTTTGGAGATAATCTATAATCCTGTCTCCTCCTCTTTGGAAATAATTCTTACTTTTGCACAGGTAATATGCTAGTTCTTGCATTTGAGGAACCATTTTTCAGTAATCAAAATTTTTCGGTAATCTTGCTCTCGTCTGCTAAGAAAGGTAATGTGTAAATTTCCGTGGGAAGCCTTACAATACCTTGACTTTCGTATTTAAAAAATAAAAAAAATATTTGGAACCATTAGCTGGCAGAAGTACACACATAAAAATCTTATTTATGGGCTGATTGAGACCAGACACAGCAGCAATCAACTTCTTTAAGATGATAATGTATTTGGAATCACTAACCCCTTAGCTTTATCTCTGAAAGAACCCATAATCACAAGCCATTAATTTTAAGCAAGATTGTTGGAGGATTTGGACATTAATTTTTGTAGTTTCCTCTCTTTCTCCACCATGTGAAAAAAACAGTATTGTCCCACCACATACTGGTAACATCCTACCACATCCTTGTGATTAAAGAGAAAGAAATGGAAAGGTCAAAGATCACATACAGAAGCAGTCAAACCTAACATGTGAATTGGAGAGTGAAAAAGCTGTTAAGAGCTGTCAAGAGGAACCAAGACAAATGTATAACATGGCACCCAAAAGGTAAAATATGCAGGGAAAGAATGACTCTGAAAGAACAAAAAGAAAAAGACAGTAGGAAAATAATTTATGAATGAGAATCAGTAGGAAATGTACAATGAAAGACAGTTTTCCTGGCTATCAGATTGTCAATGACTGCTTTGAAAATTTATGTGAAAGACTGCTCTTCAGATTGTTAATACAAAATAAGTAACTTATCTGATATACTACAGTTTTTCAGCTTCTTTCTGTGTTGGCATAAATGGAACTATCTAAATATATGATAAAAGTAATGTTAAAAACATTGTAATGGAGAGATCACATTGAATAGGATTTGTGAAGATTTGGATTTGGAGCTTGACGTAAGTCCTCCTTAGAATAACGATTGTGCTTGGCCCTTTCCCACATGCCATGAATAACTCCAGAAAGAATGATGATGAGATTTTGGAAGTGATCTAAAAAAAGAACCTGTTAAGAGCTGTATGAACAAAGCTGCAAAAATTTTAGCCTATTATTCTTTGAACACAGAATCACAATATACAGTTCAAAGATTTAATTCCTCAGTGGCAGCTATTTCATACTTTTCGCTTTCTAAGAGGTCCACTAATCATGATGATGTGAGAGTTTAGTGCACTAATGATTGTTCACTGTTCATGGTAATCCACTGACCTTAAGCAGCTTGAGCTGAAGACATTTATAGTTTGGCACTGCCTGAAGTCTTGGATGTTGAATGGGAAAGCAGTAAGTGCTTCTTTCAATTGTTCATTTCAGACTATTAGCTTGAACTCTTGGCATTCCATCAACATCTGGGAGCAGCTGGCCTATTTTGTCTTGTATTTTGTCTATGTATGTAATGTTGATAGAATGTTTAGAATTACATTAGTAAGAATGGTCTGGTGACAGTACTGTGCTACTTGACCCATGATCCAAGGTCAGTTTCCAATTTTAAAGCATTACATCAGAGGCAAGTGCAGGGCAGTACCACTTTGAGCAGTTCTAGAGACACTAATGGGCTCTGAAATACCAAACAACAGAAGGAAAGGAGCATCTAAAGATGCCAGCCTAAGGCAAGTCATTATTCTTCAGAAACAGAAACTGAAGAAGTAGTTTTTAATGTTTGGAATAGTTCATTGAGGAAAAGAACCTGTCTGGGTTTCATTTTTTGATTTTTTTTTTTTTTTTATATTTAGTTTCAAGGACGCAAATGCAGTCTTGGGGGAAAACACTGATTCTTTACTGCTTCCATCTCCCTTACAACAGGCCTGACTTTCTCACTCAGCTTTAAATTCAGTATGCAAAGGAAAGTGTGCACAAAAATGGGGATTCTTATGATGGGTCTTCCTTTTCAAATGGATGTTTAATTTAAAAAGCATAGACCAAGAAGTAATAGAAGCAGAGTTCAGAGTAGCATGTTAGTACCCTCTTGTATTTAATGATGTGCTGATCAAGGACTGCATCCCTGAAGGTTTAAAACCATCTCTTAGAAGGTCCCTCAAGTATGCAGAGTGAGGTACCTCCTCTTATTAGGTATCCAGACTGGAATACTTGGAAAAGAAGTCTTCTGCACAAAGTCATTGAAGCATCTAAATGTATCAAAATTTTGCCTGAGTTTTACAACTGTATCCTTTGTTCTAATAACCTACCTATAAAATATGCTTTATGTGTATTTTAACAAAATATCATGTGTACTCCATCAAATACCGATCACTTTTACTATTTAGATATATGGTGCTTATCGCTTATGGAAGTCTCACTGGGACTTCAGCAAAGCATAAATACATTTAAGTGAGAGAGAAGATACCATCCCTTTCCTAAAATGTTAACCAGATCTCTTTTTCTTTTTATTAATTCACCTGCTCTCCAAAAGCATCCTCAGCCTGCCAACCTTCTTCCTCACTCCCACCTAATATTTCCTTTGGAAAGTGAAACACTTTCCAGCAAAGGTATTATTTTAAAATGTTGAGTATTTATAACAGCATAGTTTTTACTGATTTTGAGGTATTATTTCGACAGGGTAGAAGAACCTCAGTGTAAATTGGTGGTATATATAAAAGACATTTACTGATCAGTAGTGAGTGTGGCATCACTGGCAAAGAGCACAGACATGTTGCACTGAGTACAAGCCCATAAATGATGTTTCTTTCAAGCCATGAGGGAACGACATGATTAGCAACAGATTTGTGCTTCCAAAGGCATCATACATTTTTTAGTTATTAATTTCTTACCGCAAGATTTTTGTTCCAGATATAAAATGCTGCAGTTTAACCCCAGCTGTCAAATAAGCCCCACCCAGCTGCTCACTCAGTCCCCCCGGTGGTGTGGAAGAAGGACTAAAAAAAGTAAAACTGAGAAAACGCTAGAGCTGAGATATAGACAGTTTAATAGGTAAAGCAAGAACCACACACACAAGCAAAGTAAAACAAGGCATTCAGTCACCACTGTCCATGGGCAGGCAGGTCTTCAGCCATCTCCAGGAAAGCAGGGCTCCATCATGTGTAACTGTGACTTGGGAAGATAAACACCGTCACTCCAAACATCCCTGCTTTTACTTCGCCTTTCACAGCTTTATATCCTGATCATGATGCCATATAGTGTGGGATATCCCTCTGGTCAGTTGGAGTCAGCTGTCCTGGCTGTGTCCCCTCCCAACTTCTGCACCCCCAGCCTCCTTGCTGGTGGGTGGCATGAGTAGCAGAAAAGGCCAGTGTAAGCACTGCTAGGCAATAACTAAACCATCCCTGTGTTATCAACATTGCTTCCAGCATAAGACGTAGCCCCATACCAGCTACCAGGAAGAAAATTAAGTCTCCCCCAAACAAAACCAGCACATGATGTAAGCAGCGTTCAGTTCAAGACTTGCCTCTTTAGACTTGCTATGGAACAGGAAATGTAGGTCACTTACAAACTAAAAAAATATTAATAATTAAAAAAAGAAAGAGTTTTGCAAGAGCAGCTGCAGTCTTTAAATGCTAAAGTAGACTGAAGAGTATCTGAAATAGCTGCAAACTAAAAACCATGTTACTGAAAAAAGGAGAAGGAACTTCCACATTACAAGGATTTACCAAATATAAAATAGGTAACACAAATTAAAATGCTTCTATCTCTAATTATTATTTCTCTAATTAGCTCTTCAGTCTCTCCTTTCTCCCTCCATTATTAATGTATTTAATTAAATAATCTCTTCATAGTAGATTGCAGAGTTTCTCTATAAAAGGAATTGCATCCTGTGGGCTTATCAGGTAAGTTGTGAAACCCTGTCTGAATTCTCTGCCTTGACAGCCTAACATTGTCTGATATATGAGAACAGTGATTGGTTTATTCATACAACCTCCAGACAGCAATAAGCAGAAATATCTGTTTATGTCTGTACCACTGTGAAAAACTGTCTTCTGCATATCTTTTGTACTTTGAATAAAGAAAAAGTACCCCTCCACCCACCCTATCTTCTCTTGTCCTCTGTCCCAAACAATGCTATTGCCACTTGCTTTCAGGCATCTGCATTATAAAAAGTCTACATCTAAGCTGGCTGTCTAAATAACTTTTAGAGTTCATTGAGATAACAGGTGTATCTGAAAGCAATTAATGCCTTCTAAGAACAGACAAATAAATGAGGTAACTTCTGCTGTGGAAGTAAATATCTCCCTTTGTTAGTTAAAAAGAACTGTAGACACAGCTTAGATGTACCTTCAGCAAATTTGCTGATGGCAACAAGCTGTGTGGTGCTGCTGACATGCAGGAGGGAGCTGGAGAGAGAGACCTATGTGAACCCCATGAAGTTCAACAAGGCCAAGTGCAAGGTCCTGCATCTGGGTTGGGGAAATCTCAAACATGGACGCCAACACGCATGCATGGGGGGATTGAGAGCAGCCCTGAAGAGAAGAATTTAGAAGCATTGGTGGACACAAAACTGAGTATGAGCTGGCAATGTGCACTTCCAACCCAGATATCCAACCATATCCTGGGCTGCATCAAAAGAAGCATGGTCAGCTGGTCAAGGGAGGTGATTCTCTCCTACTACTCTACCCTTGTCAGACCCCACCTATATCACTGTGTTCCTTCAGCTTTGGGGTCCTCAGCATACGAAAGACATGGACCTGCTCAAGGTGGTCCAGAGAGAGCCATGTAGATCGTCAGAAGGCTGTAACACCTCTCTTATGAAGAGAGAGCTAGGGTCATTTAGTCTAGTGAAGAGAAGAATCCAGATGGATTTTATAGCAGCCTTCCAGTACCTAAGAGGGCTACAGGAAAGATGCGAAGGGATTCTTCATCAGTGAGTGCAGTGACAGGATGAGGGGTAAGGGCTTTGAACTGAAAGAGGGTAGCTCTAGCTGAGACAGTAGGAAGAAAACTTTTCTGTGAGGGTGGTGAGTCACTGGCACAGGTTGCCCTGAGAAGCTGTGGCTGCTTTATTCCTGGCAGTGTTCAAGGGCCAGGTTGAACAGGGCTTTGAGCAACCTGATGTAGTGGAAGGTGTCCTTTCCTATTCCAGGGTGGTTGGAACCTGTGATCCTTAAGGTTCCTTTCAACCCAAACAAATTTTGTAATTCTATGATTTATGTCCCTGCTGTACATATCTAAAGCCAGGTGAGAGGAGTACTAGTCCTGAGTGTTTACAATTTTTTCATTATTTTTTCTCTTCTATTCAATACAATATGCCTACATGAATCGAAGATACTGATTTTTTCCTACCTGAAGGATTTCCATAGCCTCTAGTACTGCGGCACAGTGGTTAGAATGTGACACAGATGGCAGCACAAAAATAGAGAAACATGGTTATAGCATGTGGAAAAAGAATGCATGGTTCTCAAATTACAGGTGGAAGTGGTAGTGAATCTTTACAATAGCGGATATTAAACACCTGGCATAAGCAGATTCATAAGAACTAGCTAAATTCTGTATTTTCTTCAGAAGCATCACTATTGTATTCTGGAATAAGGATGTTTGTTGTGGGTGTATGTCCTGGATTTGGGACAGAAAACAAAAAACTGTAATTTCTAGCTATAATCCAGATGGAAAGGAATGAAATGAGCTAGCCAGTGACCCCAAAGAGACCATGAATCACAGAATCCGAGATGATTTTATAAAACATATGCTAGATAATGCTAGATAACATGACCTCTTTAGGCTGCTCAGCAGAGGATGGGTTGACTAACAAGTCTACATGTTGCCCACAATTCACTCTTTCCTCTTGCCTTTTTCTGCCGCTTCTTGTGGGGCATTTACATTTATTTGTACAGAGTACTGAACACTTGCACTTCTATCTACATTATTGGAGCTAATGAAGTCTACATACTGGAGCCTTTCTAAAGAAACATTGTGCTCTGGTAGGAGTCTGCTGCCTGCTTTTATGAGGCTCTGTCTCCTCTGCAGTACTGTGTGAGCTCAGAAGAGGCACTCGGGAGCTTTGCCTGTTTCACCCCACCTGCTAAGATTGCAATGACACCCGCACACAGGTATAGAAAAAATTGCGTGAAAAATACAGCAAAATAATCCCACATTTTTGTGAGTTATTCTGTCACATTTCTGAGAAGAATGCCTGAGAAGCCCTGTAGCACAGGAGCAGACACTGTAGGGAAAAGAGAAGTAATCTTTGTTTCCATGGCTTGAGACCAGAGTGCTTCTTGGTTTGTATAGTCAGTGAAGGTGGGGACTTCTTTGTTACCCATTTTGCTTGTGTAGAAACAGCACAATTCACTCATTTTTTTAAGTCCTAGTTTAAGCCTTGATGTTAGTCAAGCTGTGATTCCTAATCAGTTATATAAGCCAGTTTCATTCATGGTATGACATCACTGTAGCCACTGGAAATGCACTGGCAGCCAAGTCTTCTCTCTCTGTACAAATGCTGTTATAACTTGAGTCTGATCCTACAAATGGGACAAAACCCCCTACACTGGAGTTCTGAATGCCCCTCTTGTGCACAGGAATGGTGGGAAATTAATCATCTTGATAGCTGAGAGAAGTGTACTGGTTACTTAATTGACAGAAAAGAACCTATAAACTGAAAGCTGTCTGGGTGATGCCAGACTTTGATTTGGATGTTCTCCCTGTTTCAGCTTCTCTTACCCATCAATCTATGCAAATTTTTTTACTAAGGGGAGGGTAACACAGGACTGAGAACCTGGAGCAGCTTAGGCTCGTAGTAACACAGGTGCTTCTACAGTGACACACCAAGTGAGTGTAGGGATATTCCACTTACTGGGTGTATTATGCATGCTGCATAGCAAAGGCCTCTTTCTCTCCTGGTTTAACAGCAAGGTTAGAGAACTCAATGCACATGTGACTGTGATTAAGGTCCCTAGCTCACTACTTAGTTACAGGGTACACTACATAGCATTCTTAGGTGATAATCCTGGTAATCCTTACCTAAATAGTGAAATAAAAGCTCAGTAAGGAGAAAGAAGGATCTCAGCTGAAGCCTTTGAATACACTTATCACCCTTTCATTGCATCTATTGTCCCTTGTCTGGCCTTTTTGATCCACAAAAGTCTCAGAAACATTCTTTCTGCAATTAGACCAAACTAATGTTAACTTTTGAGTTTGCGCAGCCATACGCTTGTGTTAATGCTTTAACATTATTCTTGCATTAACTATCTCTAGGGATAGGCCATAACATCTGTGAACTTCATTACTAATCTGTGTCAAGGGTGGCAGATAATTATCCTCAGTAAAGATGAGATACCCTTTGAACCTGTGAACAGCAATATGAACAACTGGACAAAATGATTTTCACGCTGTCTGATTACAGCTATTACTGGAAATTCAATAGTACAGAAGGTTCAGATGGTATGCAAAACCTCACACAGACTTGTGACAATACTGTGAAACACAGGTATGTGGGCACGAAATTGTGCATTTTGTTGACAGAGGTTAAGAGCTAATGGCATATCACTGAACCTGAATTCACTGCTTCAGCTATTGCTGCAGAGCTGGAAGAGCTGTTTGAACATTAAAGCTCATATTCTAATATTTTTTGCTATGAAGCATTTCATGCTGACTGCATTGGCAATTTGAATCTCTGAAGATATCACCTTAGTATGGTCCCTTATAAAGAGTTTCTTTAGAAAGTCTACATTAGTTTCTATTAGCTGCAAAGGGATCCCAGTGAGACAAAGATAATAGGCTTTAAGTTTCTAAAGGTTAAAATACTTTCAAACATTTCCAGTGGACCGAAAATAAAAGCAAATATAAATGTTCACTTAGATACAATTGGAGATATAGCATGGAAGTGAAAAACTTTGCACATATATCTTAATCCTTCCAAGCAATTGTGATGAGTTCTCAGTCTGCAGAATCTCTATCTGAACAGATATTTATCTGTATGTAATGTAAGCTGTAATGAACCAAACAAATGAAATATATCACAATGCATACATTAGATTAAGTTATCTGAAACAAGACTGCTTGCAGCAGTGCTTTATTTATGACACCCTTGCTGATAAAGTACTGAGGGACTGCCCACCAACACAGAAGTCACAAGAAACACTCATTAATTTCATCAAGAACAATCAATGATTACTTACCTTTTTGCTATGCTCTGCCTCCTGGGAGTAGATGTGTCCATGCTGACATCTGTGCAGCTTAGTAGCTGAGAGTTTGTTGCAAATAGGCAAGTGACACATCATGAGCAATTAAGCCTGACTGATTAAATTTTCAATTCAAAAATCCAAGCTAGCAGCAGACCTAAGGCATGTTTCTGTACTACTGCACACAGACAGACACATGCATATGCGGGTATGCCCATTGTGTGCACAAAGAACAACCTGAAGGTATCCAAAATCCACTCTCACTGCTTCTGTTCTACTAAAACCCCAATGCCTAGACAATGCAGCAAGTATATAAATAGAGCAGCTGTGCAAGGTGTTCTGGCATCTCAGAAATCAGGTTATTCTGGCTGCTAGCTGTCCTAGATAAAAACTAGTGCTAGATCTGCTGGCCAAAGGCTGTGTCTTGTCTGTAGGCATTTTGCTAATATCCCTTGGCTGTTATAATGAAATGGCGCTGATGCTACAAAACATAGATACAAACCACTAGTAAAGAAAAATTAAGGTGCTGAAAATTTATTTCATTTGTGTATCTTAAAGATCTATTTATTATCCAGTCTACCTAGCATCCAGTGAATGAAGGATTTAACTACCTATTTAACTGCTGGCAAAACAGGAATTAAAGGAGACTTTACACTTGAAAAGAACTAGTCTGTGCTATCTCTTCATAACCAGTGCAGCAGTTCACAAAAACTTACCAGCTGGTGGTAAACTACAATGACATGATTATAATTGCATTGTCCTGCATTTTTCAAATGTGGAATTTAAATGGACAAGGCAAGACATATGTATAGAACAGCAGAATTAAGAATATACTTCATTCAATATGGAAGGGAACTACATAAGTATCTTTGGGAAAAGACTGGACAGTGCTTAGCAATAATCTTACCAAATACTGCTGTCATAAAAGGCTCTGATCAGCTAAGACAAATGAAAAAAATGCTTGTTTGCAAGGTGCTATGGAAAGAACACAAATCCTTCTTTTTTCTCTTGGGCATGGTGACAAAAATTCCACAGTGCCTTAATAAAAACATTTTGAGGAAATATACTTTCAGAGTATCGGTACAATTAAGTTCTGTGTGCTTTTTTAAAGAAGAACTCTTGGAATTCATAAAAAACCTTGTCTGTCAATCATCTATCAAGAAATAAAAGGAACCTGTAAATCCATGAGATTGGAGATGAATGATTTGGAAGGGTAAACTGCTATCAGAACTGAACCTGGACAATCTATGTCTTCTTGAAACAAACAAGAAAATTCAGTTTTTTAATTTGTAAAGTGCTGTGTTTGTGTCAAGTGAAAAGACGGAGAAAAATGACTGCTACTGTTGAACCCAGGACAGTATCCACCCCTTATTTCATACCATTCATGTCATGTTCAGATCCCACATTTTTCAATATACCATCACTCTTGTTTCATATATATATATATATATATACATATACACAAGTCCACACACACACAAAGAGAGAGATTATTCCTTAGTGCATGGATGAATCCCTACAAAGCTGCTGAGTTCATCTGGTTCATGATGTTGGGCTCCATCTCTTGTAACAGTCTTCCAGAGCAGTAAAGACTGTGTGCAGTGTTGGACTGGTGCCTGCCGATGACACCACAGAATTTGTCTGATCGCTGCTGAGCTTGTCTGGTTTCGTCAAAGTTCATTCTTTGTTGGAATGATGGTGGGAGGGAAGTCAGGGCCAGTCGCTGGTGACCTGAAGCCATCTGGCTGGTGGGCTATAAAAGTGCTACATATCAGGCAACAACATACAATTGAGTTCATTGGCTGTTTTCCCCTAAAATCAAATCCCCTTGAGGTATACATCGTATTTCTCCATCTTCCCGCATTACCCTGAGCAAAAGCAATCCCAAGGGTGGGTTTGCCTTTACCTGAAGCAGGAAGAACCCAGACTGTCTTCCCCTGCAAATTCTTTATGTGCACCACAGGAACTTTATCCCCNGGGTGGGTTTTACCTGAAGCAGGAAGAACCCAGACTGTCTTCCCCTGCAAATTCTTTATGTGCACCACAGGAACTTTATCCCCTTCTACAGTACGAAAAGTTCTGACTGGGCCAGGCCAGCCTTGTTGACAGATTCTCTGGTGTTGACCAACCAGGTGGCTTTTGGTAAGTGTGTGTCCCTATGTTTGAAAGTCCCACCACCCATTGTTCTCAGTGTAGTTTTTAAGAGCCCATTGTACCATTCAATTTTCCCAGAGGCTGGTGCATGGCAGGGGATGTGATATACTCTTTGGCCCAAGTGTCTATAAGGTTATTCTGGAAATGAGTCCCATCGCCTGACTCAGTTCTCTCTGGGGTGCTCTGTCACCACAGAATCTGTTTCCCAGGGCAGTGTTCCGGGCAGTGGTGTGGGGCACAGCGTATGTTTCCAGCCATCCAGTGATTGTTTCCACCATGGTAAGCACATGGCACTTGCCTTGGCAGGTTGGTGGGAGTGTGACATAGTCAATCTGCCAGGCCTCCCCATATTTATACTTCAGCCATCATCCTCCATACCAAAGAACCTTTAACCCTTTAGCTTCCTTAATTGCAGCACGTTTCACACTCATGAGTAACCTGGGCAATAGAGTCCATTGTTAGCTCCACCCCTCAGTCATGAGCCCATCAATACATTGCATCTCTGCCCTGATAGCCTGAAGTGTCATGGGCCCACCTTGCCAAAAATAATCACCCTTATGCTAAGTCCATTTGAGCCGCTTCAATCTTAGCAGCTTTATCCACTTGTCGTTTGTTCTGGTGTTCCTCAGGGTCCATCTCTTAGGTCCATGAGCATCTACATGGCGTACCTTCACCACCAGGTTCCGCACCCGGGCAGTGATATCTTGCCCCAGTGCAGCAGCCCAGATGGGTTTACCTCTGTGTTGCCAGTTGCTCTGCTTCCATTGCTGCAACCACCCCCACAGGGCATTTGCCACCATCCATGAGTTGGTATAGAGGTAAAGTACTGGCCACTTTTCTCGTTCAGCCATGTCTGAGGCCAGCTGGATGGCTTTCACCTCAGCAAATTGACTCGATTCACCCTCCTTCAGCAGTTTCTGCAACTTGTCGTTGAGGACTCCATACGGCTGCCTTCCATCTCCAATGCTTTCCCACATTATGGCAGGACCCATCAGTAAGCAAGGCATACTGCTTTTCACTTTCTGACAGTTCATTATATGGTGGGGCCTCTTCAGCACACATCACCTCCTCATCTGGTGACATTCCAAAATCTTTGCCCTCTGGCCAGTCCATGATGACTTCTAGAATTCCTGGACAACTGGGATTTGATATTCAAGCTCGTTGTGCAATTAGTGCAGCCCATTTATTCCATGTAGCATCGGTTGCATGATGTGTAGAGGAGACCCTGCCTTTTCATATCCAGCCCACCATGGGCAACCAGGGTGCCAGGAAGAGCTGTGCTTCAGTTCCAATCACTTCCAAAGCAGCTTAAATCCCTTCATAGGCTGCCAGTATCTGTTCTTCAGTTGGGGTATAGCTGGCCTCTGTATCCATGACTCCAAAAGCCAAGGAGTCGACCTCAAGCCTCCCCTGGAGCTTTTTGCCAGAGGCTCCAGGTAGGACCATTCTCCCCAGCTGCGGTGTAGAGCACATTTTTCTCCCTTAGAAGGTGCTGGATAGTGTTGAACAGGGCTCTGTAAGCACAGGCCAAGCCCCAGCACATTGCCATGCTTTGTCCCTCTCTGGTATGACCAGGATGACAACACACCTCATGTAAGTGTTTTACTTTTTTTTCTGGATTTTGCACTTGTTCAGTGGTGAAGTTCCAAAGCACTGCAGGCCCATTGGCCTCCATACTTGCCCATAGTAGCCCACACACCCTGCCACTCATGACTGTCCAGCCTCAGGGAAAATCTCTTGGTCCTCCTTTGTTGTTGTCTAACCCTAGACAAGACCCAAACCTGACTCTGCTTAACTTTCGAGATCAGATGAGACGATCATGGCTAAAACACGCTCTGCATGTGTGCTAACATGGTGATCCCCATCATAATCAGCAAGCAAGTCTCAAGGGTACCCAAGGGCCATTCAAAGCCTTCAGAATTCTCAAATGATGCTGTAAATTGTAGGGGGATGTGGGTGTGGAAAGGTAAGACAATGTCTCCTTCACAGGCTGACCACCCAAGGACAGGAAGAAGATGTGTAATTGCTAAACACTTCCATTGTATATCTCCCAAAGCATAGAGGAGGTGACCACACTGGGAATGCAAGCCAGTTCAGTTTCATGATCAATAAGTCTACTGTATTACAAGTCATTACCATAAAATACAGCAAAACAAGAACCTTAGATGAGGCCTCCCAGCCAATAAACACCAAAACAGCAAATACTGGCTATAAGTAACATACAACATGCTGAAACTGTGAGATGAAGAGCAACAATTTTGAGAGCCAATAAATCAGCATTGTGATGAGTGACTATTAATCCAAAACAATGAATGATTATCACAAATACGATTAGACACACTCTGGTCAGATTTGTCATTATCTCAACCTTTCATGCCTCACGTTGGGTGCCACAAAGAACTGTTGTGGTAGCCCAGCCAGCAACCCAGAACCACACAGCTGCTCGCTCACTCCAGGAGTAGGAGGAGAATGCAAAGAATGTTAACTCCCAGGGGCTGAGATAAGAACAGCCCAGTAACTAAGGTGTAACACAAACCACTGCTGCTACCATCAATAATAATAATGATAAGGGAAATAACAAGGGAAGAGAATACAACCACTCACCACCCACCAACTGATACCCAGCCCGACACAAGCAGTGATCTAGCCTTTCCAAGTAGCTGTCCCCAGTTCATATGCTGGGCATGACGTGCTGTGGTATGGAATACCTCTTTGGCTAGTTTGGGCCAGGTGTCCTGTCTCTGCTTCCTCCTGGCTTCCCCTCCTCCCTAGCAGACCGTGAGACTGAGAAAGTCCTTGATCAGAGTAAACATTACTGGGCAGCAACTAAAAACATCAATGTTATCAGCGTTGTTCCCAGGCTGAAAGTCAAAACCACAGCACTGCACCAGCTACTAATGAGAAAAATGACTGCTACTGCTGAACCCGGGACAGACTCTGATACGTAAGTTTCAGTTTCTGGTTTAATTTCTGACTGAGCTACACAGCTCCCGAACAATTGTGTGTGATTGAGTAAACCTTCCCATTTGTAAGGGTGGTTTATATTTTTCTGTCTTACATAATCATTGTGAAGATAGTATCAACACAAATTTGACATAAAATCTTTGACAGAGCACCGTAACTAACTTCATGATTTTCCAAATTCTTCCCCAGTGAAATGTGAATGAACACTCTTAAGTATATTTTAGTATTTATGTGTTATTAATTTTTAAAAACTTGTATTCATAACAGCTGACGGTTCCTCTTTTTATTATGTTGACCACTGGTTTTTTAATGTGCTGAACAGAGTGATTTGCTTCCATTGCACATTCTTCAAGGACCTGGAATATGCAGCCACACCATTTTCTGGAATTAGATTTTGCATTCTCTGGCTCAAGTACTTTACCTTAATGTTTATACTGTAATTTTAGCATTTTATTTTATTAGGCAACTTATCAAGTGATATGCCTTACATCCCTTTGTGCTGTAGAAATATTGACTGAGTCTTAAAGAAAAAAAAACAGTAAAAAGGAGCTTATATCAAAAAACTGTACAGATCAAATTCTTTGGTATCTACTGAAATGAATTTTCCCACTCGTTTATTTCACACAGTGACTCCAGAATGAGAACACCTTGTATAGTAGCAATGTAGCAACAGTTTCTAAAACAGGTACTTGCTCAGAGTTTGGATGTAAGATCTACCAAGCAAATTTAGGATACAACGGTGCCATTCGAGTTCTCCAGTGCAAGCTAATGAATTACTAACTGTAAATACTGCTTCAGATTCAATTCTTGCTAGCTTTAGTACCCAGTTTTGTGCAGCAGAGTTGCATCTTTAAATCATCTATTTTCAAAAAGAGTCACAAAAGCATAGCAGCTATTCTGTCTGCCCTGGGTTTGGCTGGGATAGAGTTAATATTCTTCCTAGTAGCTGGTACAGGGCATTTGGTGCTGGTGTCTGAGAACAATGCTGATAACACACCAGTGCTGATAACACACCAGTGCTGATAACACACGAATGTTTCAGTTGTTGCTCAGTAGCACTTACCCTGATCAAGGACTTTTCAGTCTCTCATGCTCTGCCACAGAGGAGTGCCACAAGAACCTGGGAGGGAAGGCACCTGACCCAAACTAGCCAAAGAGGTATTCCATACCACAGCACATCCTGCCAGTATATAAACTGGTGGCGGTTACCCAGAAGGGACCGATCACTGCTCCAGTTGGGCTGGGTATTGGGCAGTGGGTGGTGAGCAATTGCATTGTGTATCACTGTTTGTTGTTTGGGTTATTTGTCTGTTTGGTTTTTGTTTTGCTCTTTAATATCTGTCTCTTTTTGTTATTTCCATTTTCATTAGTATCGGTAGTATATTGTCCTAGTATTATAACATATAACAGCATATTGTACTAATACGAATACATTAGCATTAGTATTATATTTTACTCAGCAAATGGGTTTTACGTTTTTTCCAATTCTCCTTCAAATCCTATTGCAGGGCACGAAAATGAGTGAGCAAGTATCTACGTGGTATTTTGTTGCCAGCGTGGGTTAAATTGTAAGAAGTGTCTTATGCCACTGCTGTAAAATTCCTAGATTTCTACCTCTATCTTTGTTGATAAGACCTTAACAGATATGGTATCTCTATAGGCTGATGTTGTCTGCAGCTCTGTGATGCATCTTCATCTGACACTGGAAAGCAGACTGACCCCTAAATCCCCAAGAATGACCTAGTTGTGTTGCCCCTTTATTCTCTGTCTGTAAAATGGGTTTGAGTTCCTTGGAGAAAATATGAAGCAGAACTTGGGAATCAGTCTAAGAATGGCCAGGCAATAGGTATGAAACATCACTGTAGAAGAATGAAATGAGTACAGAAAACCCAGGCATGTTAGGTTCTCTGTACCCAAATGAAGTAACACAGACTGAAAACAGGGTGCAAACTGACTGGGGGGCAAGGCTTAGACTGTATTAAAGAAAATATTGATGACAGCCACCATTCTAATGTTGCAAAAAATTAATAGAAAACCTGTTCTGCTATTGGGCTTAACATTGTAGTGAGTTACAAATCGCTATGCTAACATTTATAAGGAATTCATCTACTATCTAGATAGCCATACAATATTTTTACACCATGTTTTGCTGAGCAACATAGTATAGGTGACTTATGTTTCCAAAAATATTATGACATTTTGTGCATTCTTCTAGAGAAAAACAAGGTACAGTTTACAGAAATGTTATGTCCCAGTAGCTCTGACAATGCTTACTTGTCAGAGGTTTTGAATATCAGGCACCTTGAATCAGAAGCTTACATAAGAATTACCTCAAATTAGCTGCTCCTTTGAAGATCAAGTACAAAATCATTTAAAGTTTGTTTTTCCTGTTTTTTTCTTTTTGCTTTAAAAAAAACTGAAGAGCTCACATCTGAGCAACTGGCAGAATACAGAGGAATCTCATTCTTCCAAATTCTTTGGAATGATGTTATCATGTAGGTTAATAAGAGCATTTCTTATATGATCTTTACCACACCATCAGTATTTACAAGGTAGCATTACAGCTCCTCAATAATAAAAAATTCAATTCTTTCAGTGACAGAGAGGTTATTTCCTATGTACTATTTGCCATTGTACTTGCATGAAAGATTTAAGTTACAAAAGATTTTTGCTTTTAAAGTCATCAGACAATCGAAACTGGTGGAAGAGTAGCATGCAGTTCTAAACTTGCAGAACTAACTATGTGGTATGTAAGAATGACAGCGATTAACAACCTAAACTCACAACAATGTGCACAAAAGACAGGATTAGGCTTGCATTTCCTGCATTTGGTTATTGCTTGGATATGCAACAATGACATTTTCCTTATTTATTTTATTGTTAGAATTTTATTTTGCCATATGGAATAAAAGAAGTACCACCCTATTACATTTATTCATGTTAACATGGGATTCGGAGATGGAACATATATAAGTAAAAATATATTAGACCTCATAAGTACATACAAATATTTAAAAATGAGATATATACTACAGGCAAACATAATTCATCATTGTTCACTACAGTTTATTAAAAAAATAATTTGTTTCACTGATGCTGATTTCAAAGCATTATTCACGTAGATTGTTTCAGGAGAAGTCATAAATGACATGAAATACTGAGGAGCAGACAGTAAATCAAGTTCTCTTTGGCCGACAAGTGTCACAATTTAATTTATCCAAATTAGTGTTAAGTCTATTGAAACCGCAACACATAAATTGTGCTCTAGTAAAGAAAGTACTTTCCACTCCCAGGAATACAGATTTTCTAGAAAAAAGGAAGTGTGAGCACAAGTAAAAGTGTTAGATTCAGCTGTGAGAATACAAATAAGCACAGACAGTAATATAAGGTGAGTCAGGGCACCGAACCACTATTTGGGCTGATTTATAGCCAGGCAATATACCTGAACTTTCAAAGAACAAGAAATGGGACCTGTAGAGGCATAACAGCCTTGAAAATGAGGCCTTGGATCTCCAGCTTATCACCCAGAAACTGAATGTGGTGGACCTTTCTGTGCCAACACTGTCTCTTATTTATTCTTTTATTCATGTGATTTTCATGTAAATTTTGTAGCAAACAGGAATGTATTCTTTTGGAATAGCCAACAAATGTGTGATCCTTAAACGTAACCATTCAGTTACAGTTATTTAGTAAGACAGAAATACATCCTTTGCTTTATTGAATGATTTGTAATTTTCATAGGTCTATTTTTTACCTCTTGCTGTGTTTGCAGACTAAAAAGCCCTTTTTCAAATGTAGCTACAGTGGAAGTTTTCTGTCAAAAGCAAAATGGCTAGCACAAGGAACTCCTACTACTCACCTAGAATCTCCATGCTGTCTCATTTTTCATCTTTTCAAATAATATTAAATAGCTACAGGTTGGGCAGAGAAGAGATTCAGAGCAGCCCTGTGGAGGAGGACTTGGGGGTGGTGATCGATGAGAAAATGAACATGAGCCGGCTTCAGTGTGCACTCACAGCCCAGAAAGCCAACTGTATCCTGGGCTGCATCAAAAGGAGCGAGACCAGCAGGTTGAAGGAGGTGATCCTGCCCCTCCACTCTGCTCTCAGGAGACCCCACTTGGAGTATTGTGTGCAGTTCTGGTGTCCTCAACATAAAAAGGACATGGAACTGCTGGAACAAGTCTAGAAGAGGGCCATGACTATGATCAGGGGACTGGAGCACCTCCCATATGAAGACAGGCTGAGAAAGCTGGGACTGTTCAGCCTGGAGAAAAGAAGGCTGCGTGGAGACCTCATAGCAGCCTTCCACTATCTGAAAGGGGGGGCTGTAGGGATGCTGGGGAGAGACTCTTCATTAGGGACTGTAGTGCCAGGAATAGGGGTAATGGGGAAGTTCAGATATAGGAAAAAGCTCTTCCCTGTGAAGTTGGTGAGTCACTGGAACAAGTTGCCCAAAGTGGTAAATTCTCCATCCCTGGCAGTGTTCAGGGCCAGGTTGGACAGAGCCTTGGGCAACATGGTCTAGTGTGAGACATCCCTGTCCATGGCAGGGGGATTGAAACTAAATGATCTTAAGGTCCTTTCCAACCCCAACCATTCTATGATTCCAATAATACTAAAGTGGATGAAAGTGTTTCTATGCAGACTTGGGACTAGGCCATAAATCTGTGCTCCCCAGTGTGCCTAGGACAAGGATATTATAATTTGCCACTTGATAATGAGCAGAGGGTTATTCTTTGTTTGCCATTTGTCATGATGACAATTTTGGTAATGCTTCCAAAAGCGCTGACATGACTTGTGTTCAAGACCCTTCCCCTCACTCCAAGTTGCTTCCAAGAACTGTATCAAGCCAGTAAAACTCAGTGATCTGGAAGCACTGCTCTGCCTCTGGATGCCCAGGTACATGGTATAGTTGCATCTCCCATGCATCATGGAGCCAAGAAGATTTATGGGCCTGAAGAGTGTGGCCGTGTAGCTTGGCTTGGTGCACCAAGCCTATGTAGTGCAGCACAAGTCCACACATAGCTTAGAAACAGCTGTTGGTACTTCTGAAAACGCTGTCATCCCATTTAACTAGCATGTGTTGACTGTTCGCTGTTATGGAATTAAAAAGGCAGCATAGCATGACTGCTTTCAACCAGCTGGTCTGACTTCAACAGAGCTTTGTGTGAGTGTGCATCTCCGTTGTGCTAATTTTCAGCACACATACACAGTGTCTGGTCCAGACTGCAGAGAAGGATCATTATACTTGGCCCACATTGCTCATGTTGTTTAGCCTTTTGCTGGCAGAGCCTAATAATCGTTAATTACTGTTCTGCTAGTGTTTATAACACCGAACTGCTGAAGTACATTACTTTTATCTGGTTCCTAGGCTTTTACCTTCAAGAAAACAGCTGTGCCAGGAGGTTACAACGGGCAGGCTTTACATTTGGCTTTCTATCCATCCACTGGTATTACGATGGGAGAAGAAAGCATCACTTTTTGAGGGATCCCGTTTAGCCAGGGTTTGGCTACCATCTGCGGTCCCAACCAAATCTCTCCTTAAGAACACGCTTTGGTTACAAACGTTTCTCCACATACCCAGACCACGTTGATGCTGCTGAGAGAAGAGGGAGAAGATGGCCGAGGAGCCCCCCGCCTGTGGCCCACAGCGGTGCGGGGGAGTGGGGGGGACCGCGCAGAGGGGCCTCAAACCTGGAGCTGGAGCGACCCCGAGCAGGGGCCACTGAGGGGCAGGCGGGGGTGCCGTGTAGGGCTCCCCGGCCGGCGGCCGTGCGCTGCGATGGAGGCCCCCCGAGCTGCCCGCACGTGGGGGAGGGGCGGCCCAACGCGCCCGGTGGAAGGCGGTGCATCCCGCCGTGACGTCACAGCGCCTCCGCACCGTCGCTGGCGCTGTCAGTCTCTGCCAGGTGTTCGAGTGCGGTCAGCGTGCTCCGGCTGCTCGGCGGGTGGACCTCCGCCGCTCCCCGCGGCTGCGCTCGGCTCCCCCGGGCTCTCCCCGGCTCCGCTCGGTTCCCCTCTTCTCGTCTCGGCCGCAGCGCGCCGTCCTCGCCATGTCGGTGGCCGGGCTCAAGAAGCAGTTCCACAAAGCGACCCAGGTAGTCAGCCCCCATAGCAGGGTGTCGGGGGCACCGTGCACACGGGTGGACGTGTGCAGGCACCGCGTGTGCGCTGCCCCTGAGTGCGAGCGGGGTTTCACTCGTGTGCGCGGGTGTTGTGCGCGGGATGTGTGAATTGTGCGCGGGGTGCGTACGCATCCACGGGTACGCGTGATGCGCGAGTGGTTCGCGGGTGTGCGTGGACGTGCCGGCGTGCGGGGGATCTGCACGGGTGTCCACGCGTTGGTGCGCGTTCCCCCGAGTGCGTGTGCTGCCTTCCCGCCCCCGATCCTGGCCGCGCTGCGGCAGGCGAGCAGGGGCTCCCAGAGTGAGTGCGGGAGGGGGATCTTCGGCTGCCCCGCGGAGCCGGCTCGGGGCTTCGGGGCAGACACCCGCCGTGGGCTTCCCGTTCTTTTACCGAGGGCTGTCGCCGTATCCCCGTCTGTGTTTCCTCAGTCTAACTGGGTAGATCAGAAATAAACACGACTTTCTTATTTTCTTTTTTCTCTTTATTCCTTTTCTGATTCCAGAGTACGGCTGAAATCTGAATAATGACGTTTGGTCCTGTTGCTTTAGGCATGGTGTGATATTGCGGGAAGGTCAGGGTGGATGTTTCACCAGTCTTTGAGTTGTTTCATAATGTAAAATCTGTATGGTACAGTCTGTAAGGGCACAATTCCTGAATCAGATTTTGACTCAGCGTGCTTTGTGGATTAATCTATAATCGTTTCACAGAAGTCAGGGGAATTTCTTTCGATGTAGAGATTTGAGACCAAAACCAGTGTGATGTGCCGCCTTTTTGTTTGTTTGTTAGTTTGCAACTCAATGAAAAATCTCTTTAGTTTCCTACTAATCACCGCTGCAGATGTCTTCAGGTAACAGTAAGCACTGATAACTGTAAGCAGTATGTGCTGCTTACAACAGCATGCGCAGGCATGTAAGATAAAGCTGCTGTTACACTTTCCCACACCTGTTTTTCCTTTTCTCATCCAGATCATCTCTTTTATCTCATCTCTTTTGTACTGTGGGGAACTGTTCCTGAAAGTGTAATCCCCGGTGGAAGAATTTGGCCAAAATTCTGATTCTTGATGCCTTGCAATTTCACCAGTACCCATTGCAACTCTGGATGCAATGGGATATGTCAAGTCCTGCGTGGCCCATGCAGGCACTGAATGAGATTGTGTCTCACCTTTCATACTACATTGTGCTGCATCATCGGTAAAATAAGCTTCACAAGAAACCTGCTGTCCTCATGACAGATGTGGTAAGGAGCAGTTAAGGGCACATGAGCCCATCCTGCAGTGCCCATCTGCTGCTGCTACTTGGTTATTTCTCCCACTGCTACCAACAGTGCTGCCAGAAGTCTAGGAATCATAATTGCTGTGCTGAGTTCTGGTACCAAAAATAAGAATGACAGTTTCTGCGTCATCCAGTCCTAATAAGCAGACAAGATGCAGTTCACTTTTTGATAATAGAAGTCTAAGTTCTCCAGTATTGTAAGTTAATGAGTATGTGTCCGCAGCAGCAAAGGTAAGTAATTTTTTTGGAGGGAGCATGGTGTAAAAGGTCTATGAATGTTGTGCTGTCCTTCAGATGACACTGTTGCAGTGATTGTGAGAAATACTGTAATTTAGAAGGAAGGGTTTTATCTGGCTGGAACAAAAATACAAAGTTCCTGGTGCCAGATTTAGCAGTCTGGCATCAGATGACCCAGGGATTTTTTGGGCCAAGCCTGACTTGAACAGAGTGTTTGTAGGCAGGCCATGAAGACACACTCATGTATGAGAATGACTCACAAGTACGTTGCAAGACTGATCTGTTTATTGGCTTGTTTTCAGTATGAGTGAGAAATCCAAGACTTAGTCGTGTTGACCTTGCTCTAGAGAGTAATCCTTTTGCCTAGGGGTTAATCCCCAGGTGAAACATGGATTGATATTCCCAGTATGAAGCTTTCCAGATAGGACTAAACAAATTTGAAGTTTTAAAAATTCTGAATTATTCCTTTGGTTCTTATTCATGTAAGAACTTGTGTATGATGTATTGTTATAATAGTCATACTAGAAGCAGTTTCAACTTATTTTGCAGGTTGCTGTGTCTTTTAACCCAGTTTACCATTTTGAAGTCTTGAAGTCTCTGGTTTAATTTCTGTCCTTGATGCTAATAACACTTGTTCTACATTAGTACCCCTTAATCACAGTTTACAGTTAATGCCTCATTGTTGGAGCACACAGTTGTATGACCCAACTCTGGAAGTGTTCAAAGACAGGTTGGGTTGGGCTGGGCTTTGAGCAACCTGGGCTAGTGGATGGTGTCTCTGCCCATTCCAACCCAGGGAGGTTGGAAGCAGGTGATTGTGAGGTCCATTCCAACCACAACCGTTCCAATGATCCTTATTATGAGCATAAGTTATTATTAATACGAAATACAGTTCCAAATGGAAGCATAAATATTTGTGGCACAATTTAAATGCTATAAAAAGTGGTGGTGGGGGGGGTTGTGTGGTTTTTGTTTGCTTGTTTGGATTTTTTTTTTTTTTTTTTCTTTTTTTATTTTC
>NDXB01018459.1:31957-80600 GCA_002631895.1 Agapornis roseicollis
TTTTTTTTTTTTTTTCCATTTAGAAGTCTGAATTCCATAGCACAACTTAAAATTATGTGACTTACAGGTCTGGATAGTTTTACACAACGTAAGCACTGTAATTTCATTCATCATTTTTTGACTTGTAAAATGTCAGACTTACCTATGTGAAATACTGCTGTTCCGTTTTTCACTAGAAGCCACTCTGAAGAACTTAGAGCCTGTCCAATTCTGTGTGCCAGCTGCAACAGCAGCGGGTCACTAAAAACTGGAGGAAACTTTGCTCTTTCTAGAATGAATGGATTGTTCACCCTTTTGCCTTTCAGAAGAAGTTCAACGGTTTTACCTCTGTGGAGTTTAAAAGGAAATATTCCCAGGTTTGTAAAAGGAGAGTGAGTCTGGAAGTCATGACGTTCATGTAGAATTGCAAAGTGTTAGATTGACAAGTATGGGGCAGGTTAGATCATTCATTTACTGCAATTGCCCACAGAGCACCTGAGAAGGACAAGTATCCCCATCTGAATGTTAACTGTGCTGCTGCAAACCTGTCAGACATCCTAGAGCTAGGAAGATTGCTCTAAAGAGTGTTTTTTCCTGAAACAGACATCTAAGTGCTGTGCCATCAAATGGTCTTGTTTCATTAAGGCATGCAGACTCTTCTACCATTAGTGATGTGCCATTGTCACTGAGAGAGATAGCTTCCTACAGATTTGTGTACAGTTTTAAACCCACCAGAATCAGTTTGGGTGATACAGATTTGACAGTCTGGGGCTTCTAAACAGAGCTGTTTTAAAATAGCATGAGCTTTGTTTCCACATGACTGCATTCATTGCATAATACAATTCTTGTGAGGCAGTCAAAGCTAAGCTTTCAGAAAGTAATAATTTCATAAGGAAAGAAATGAACAAAAATCCCGGGAATGACCACATCCGATGTTCCCCTGGGAACCATTGAATAAATGTGACTGGTGTTTAAATAGCAGGCCAAATGAGGTGATTTGAACCTAAAAGCCTGTAATTTATTTTCTGCCACTGTGTTTTGCTTTTATAATACACATGACTTTATTTCTCCCCATACCAAGACAGAAGTCACCAATTTATGCAGTTTTCTAGAGAAACAGGTTTATTACCGGAAGAAACAGCTGAAGAAACTACTTCCATGCCACTCGTAGTTGTCAGTAGCTTGTTATATGCCCTGATTTTTAGCTGTAAAATACCATGTTCTCTTTAACAATGCAGCCTGTGTCCCTGGCTGAGGAAGGGGGGTTGGAGCTAGGTAATATTTAAGGTCACTTCTAACACAAACAATTCTATAATTCTATGACTCTAGTGTTTAACAAAAAGCAAATGAGGCTCCTGCCTTGCTGTCCTGTTATCACATACTGCAAAATCCTGTGGGTTTCATTGGGGTTCTGCATTCATTCAAACCTGTGCATAGGTTCATTTGGAAAAAAGAGCACATTAGGGTTGAGGCAGAGTTTGAAAACATTGATGACCTGTTTTGAAAGTGTCTTGGAAGAGTGTCTCTTTATTAGCATGGGTCCAGCAAACCTTCTGAGTATGTGCATCACCATAAACTCGTGAGCAATTCCATTTAAATGGGTGGGTATATGAGTATGATGGAAATACATGTCTTTATCCAATGGTTCTTATATTGAGGTTCATTTGGCTGAATGTTTTTCAGATTCCTTGGTGAGAAGTTTGTAAAGGATTTATCACTGGAATGGGTAAAGCAATCCTCTTTTATACATTTTTTTTTACAGTTGCTAAACTCTTAAACTGCAACAAATCAGTTGTGACCATCATTTCCTTTTATACTGAAAGATCATGTTGGACTTAGCTCCCTCCTCTTGTGATGTGGAAACTTGTCAGCAGGTAAAGGAAAGAAGAAAGAGAGCCATTGGCAATGTGGTGTGGCTCTGATAGAGCCCAAACAGGCTGTTAGAAACCACTCTTTGTTGGTTTCTGTCATTGTGGAGTGATACATTCTAAGATGAAGGCTGTGGGAATAAAGACTGGTTTTATAAAAAATACTTAGTTGTGGAGGGGATTATTTCCATAGCAGGTATGGAAATACCTTCTGTTTGTGCACTCTAGCTTGGTTGCCAGATACTGTATTTACATTTGGCATCATTCTCCTGTGCCCTTTTATTGATATTACATAATTGAAAGGGTGAAAAATTGACCTTAATCTTAACTGCCCTTTAGTTGAATACTCTGTAACACTTCTGGGTTGTTGATGGCTTAAACAGTCCACTCCAATTTCTAATCCTGTTTCTAAACCTAATAGATAGAACTTCTGTTTTGTGTACAAAAAGGTATTGGGTTGGTTTCTGGGGGGAGGAGGGGAGATTTCTCAAGCATCTGTCACTGCAGTATCCACTTAGTATATGCAGTTTCTCATTTTATGTATGTATATATAAAGATGGAACACTAATTGACATGCATCTGCAATTTTTTGCACATCTGTGGAGGCAAATATATGTGGATGCTATGCTTAAAATACAGCCTGCATCATATTTTATGTCTTGACTTCTGTTTTCACTGGAAGTATTACACAGCAAAAAAAACCCGACTGCTTTTGGTCATTCATTCAGAACAGCATATTTAACTTTTAAATATGCCCTTCGGCCATCAGCACACTGATTGATGGCATGAGTCATAAAAGTGCTAAAGCAGCATAAACAGGTTTAACCGATGCAGGTTTTGCAGAAGTTAACTGTGCAGAAAATACTGTAGTTTTATGTAGCTGTCAAGTGCAAATGTAAGGGAGGCGGTGGGGTTGTCTTACACATTTGTTGTGGAGGACAGAGGGTTGAAGAGCTTGAACACTGTCATGACATACTAGTGTGTCAGAAAAGTCTTTGAGTTTTCAAAGTTCAGCAGGAGGGAAGGAGTTGAAAATCCGCCTTGCAGGCCTCAAGGAGCTGTTGTCACTGTGTGAGTACATCTAAAGAGAAACTGAGAATTGGCAGTATTTGGTGGGAAGTACCCTGATGAAGCAAGACTGTGGCCCTCTTCCCAGTGGAGGTCTGTGGTATCTTCAGGGGCAGATGAAACACCTTTACAGCAACTTTATCTTCTGGAACTAAAAAGTCTTGTTTTGTGCTGCTTTCTGGCAATTTCTGTAACTCTGGTACTCATTATCTTTTCACTTAGTGGTCCCTGATGGACAGTGATGATGCTGATCCTCTCTTAAATATATGGAGGTATGCTGAGAAAAGAAAACTGAGCTACAGCATGGTATTATTTTCATGATCTATGCCACATCCAAATTATCTAGCCTTCAGTGCTTATCTAATCCTGCACTTAATCTTGGAGACAAAATAGTAGCTTTTTTTAAACCTAAGGTTATAGCACATGTCATAGGAATCCATCTAACCTGTCACAGAAGTGATACAAATTGAAATAACTTTTTTTTTTTTTCCCCTCCTGAACTGGAGAGGAAAGATGGAAATTCATATTTACTGTGCTAACATTTTTCACAAGCATTTTCTTTATAGAGGCCTTATAGACCTGCATGGGGGAGAATAAAAAGTGAGAATTGGGTGTTCAAAGTTCAGCATAATTTCATTTGTCTGTGGATGGAAAACTTTGGCAGTTTTGGATAGAATGGTTCATAGATGTGTAATTGTAATAGATATGATACTGATGATGACCTTGTGCCCACGATGGAGGCCGTCTCTATTAGGGTAAATAGCATTTAAAATTTTTTTTCTATTATATAACCTGAAATTGGGGCATACTGAGGGGCAGCAATCTGCTCTCGCCTCCTTTCCCCATCACCATTCCCCCACCAAAGAAGGGGTGTTATTTCATCCCAGCAAAGGTGCTGCTGAGGCAGCAGCAGTGTAATCTTGCTACTGGCAGCCTATACCAGCAGCTTGGTGTGATGCCAGAGAAAGTCTCCTGAAAGAATGAAAAGTTCAGCCACTGGTTTGGGTAAATGAATCTTGTCACCAGACAAGGGCTGATGAAGTGAATCCACATCTATTTCAGAATAGGTAACTGCCACTAGCTGGATTCGTTGTCAGCAAAACAGCAGGTTTCATATTGATGTTATTTCCATTGGGCTGTGTTTTGGTCATGTATTGCTTGGGTTTGTTATCACTTTACCAAATGGGGATACCATACTGAATCCTTTGTAAGAGGAAGTCCTAAAATGGAGCAAAATATTGGCTCTCCCCGCTTTATCCCCTACTCTGATGTCAAGAAAGCATTTTACACTGGTAAAACATTTACACCCTACTCTGCCTTCTTCATCTTTTCGTGGATTTGTTTGAATTTTTTTAGTAATTTGTGCAATTTATTTATCCATCAATTGTTATTTTCTGACTGCCTAAATTTCAGTTATTGTTGGATGCAAAAGCCTTTAAACTTGAAGACAATTTATCTGAACATCTTGAAATAGGGTTTGTTTTTCATCTTAAGTGTTGTGTAGTTACACTGAGGACACAAGTATCCTTGAGCACTGGAAATATTTTGTGTTCTGCTTCTATGGGGAAGAGTACTACCACAATAAAACTCTCATGAAAATTATTCTTGATTTGATCTTTTATGACTTTCAGAAGAGTACAGGACTTGCGGTTTTCAGCAGCACTGGCCAATTATTCAGAGTTCTTTTCCAGTCTGCACAATTTTAAGTCTCAAGGTATGTGCCAAAAACTTGTTTTCATGCAAAATCGATCTAGATGCAGCAAACAAGTTAATAATTCATGAGGTATAAATATCAAAAATAGTGTTTGTCTCTCTGAATGAGTCACTTAGAGCTTGTTTGTCTTGGAAAGTTAAGGCATCATAATCTAAGGGCTGAATTTGATGTGCTGCAGTTTTACAAGTATAGCTCCTCAATGGGTGGGTTTTCTTTTGCCGGTAGAGCAGCTTTTCAACTTAACTGATTTTCTTTGGAAAGGGATCTGAGGATGGCCACCTAAGCCGTGTCCTTCTACTGGAATGAGAGTGTTTGCACAGAAATGGCCAAGGTCTAGTGGAAGGTGTCCAAAGGGGTGAAACTAGATGATCTTTACGGTCCTTTCCAACCCAAACCATTCTGTGATAATTTTTTTAAGATTTGGACTGTCTGGCTACACTTTCCCAAAGTCTCACAAAAGCCTGACAGACTGTAATAAACACTGCTTCTCATGAGTAATACTTTATCAAGGAATTTATAGTTTTGTTAACATATGTGGTGAGAGCCATGCTCTCTTGAAACAGATTGGTGTACCTCCCATTTAGTTATGGGTTTGCTTAAGACACAGAGGTTAAAGCTTTTTCCACAGGGACACTTCTAGAATTTGCTTTTTTGTAATGATTTTTTTAACTTGCTAAATAAATGGGTGGAGCACATTTGGTCCTGAGATGGATGAATGTGACTTTCAGGTTTTCAGTCAGAGAACAAAAGCACTTTAGGGTGTCTTCTATTTTATTCATGCAAAAGCTATGTCAGCTAGTGTGAAGAGGTATGTTCTTGTTGGAAGAGTGGAATATGCATAAGAGACCATTAGGTTATGTCTGTCAGCTGTGAGTCTTGAAGATACCCTATGTAGTGAGGTTGTGGTTTACAGTATTTGCTACAATGAAAGAAGAAATCATTCCATGATATGTAGCCTTTTGTGCACATCTTGTCCTGCCCTATCAGGAGGATTGCAGCCATTCAACAGAAATGGAGCTGTGGTAATACTATGGGATATTTCTTCTATATCTATGCTGGCCAAATGGTTCAAGTACAGAAATCCTACTGCTACTGTGTAAGTGAAGCAGTGCCAGTCTGTGCAATTTTAACCATTGTACCCACCCACAGGTATGCTGTTCCTGATCTTTGAACTGGATTCTTTGTTTCTGAAAGATTTGAAAGACCACTGGTAACAGAACGGTTTGACCGAACTTAGGATTTTGTATTTTGACCATGCAATTTTTAGGAGACCTTTGGTTTTGGATTGTGATTTAAAAAATAGAAGAAGATAAAATGGTTTTTAATGTCAGAAATTATTCTAATGCATGCAAGGTCTAAGTGGTACACTTAGGTTCATACACTACAAATAATTTTGAGAACAAAAAGAAGCTGAAATTCAGGAGGAAAAAGTACTAGTTTTTTTTTTTTAACACACTGTCAGCATTCAGTGCTACAGAAGAATTTGAAGGAAAAAAGATTAATACGTCCTTTCTTAAAAACCTCGTACCAGTTTGCTGTACTGTCCCAAAAGGATTGAAAGAGACACTGACAATTCCCTGAGTAGTGTTAGAGCCATGCTATTGTTCTTTAGATGTCAGCTTTTGTATCTGTGGTCCTTGCACTAAATATTTTATTAAGTTTTAATTGTGTGGCTTTTGTGCTTTCATTGAGGCATGAGAATAGAATGGCATGGTCATGCCAATAAAATATATAGGTAGGTAATACTTTCCATGGGTCAATTAGATATATTGTATTTGGTTTAGCCTGTATTTGCTATTGACAATACTGACAACCAGAGCTCAGCATGCACATACTGATGGGTGGGGTGAAAAAATGATTAACAGTTCTTGGGAGTTCATTTCGTTATGTGATGGAACATTTGTATCCCTGTAATAAGAGGATATGGTGTATAGGGGTAACAGCAGCAAATACGCTATTTTACTGTATATGTCATTATATGTCTCTCTGGTTCTATATAGTCTTTGTGATCTTTGCAGTCTTCCATGGTAGGGGCATGTAGATATAAAAATTTTCTAGGCTTCATGGATCTTTAAATTTTTCAGAAAGCCCTTTTTATTGCAGTTTAACTGTTCATGTAAACTGGATAGTTTTGGTTTTTTTTGTCTTTAAATAATTTTAAATCAAATGTCAGCTTCATGGTGTACTTCACTGTCATACTGCTTAAAGGATGCTTATCTGTGCTTATATACAGAAGGCTCTGTGGCTTCTGTTTACTTGTGTTTTCTAGGGCTATTACAGTTCTCTGCGCATAAGACTTAATGGCATTGCAGAGCAGCATTCCAAGTAATAATCTTTGTTCTTTAATATGAGCTATTCACTAGCACAGAATTGTCCAAGCAGAGGACTGTAACCTGAATATAACCCATGTTGTATTTTTGCAGTGGAGTGTTCAAGGGGGCTGCACGCAGCAGAGGTCCAGGAGGGCACGTGTTCAGGTAACAGCACAGAGGTTGCCTTGCCCTCAGACTGCTATAGCTCATACTGCAAGTAAGTGTAAGGCAAATAGATGTATCATCCTACATATACACACAGTCCTCTGCCTGTGTCCTTGCTGCTCTTAGGACAAAATCACAGTGTGACAGACACTAACTTGGTATGCAAATTTTATCAGCTCAGTTGCTTGAGTGGCATCATGAAAAGTAGCTTGTAACTGAGACTAATCCAGCTTTTTGTATTGTCAGATGCCTTGGCAGTTCGCTGCTTTTGGGGTACCGCTGTATGTGTCAATTACTTTTTCTCTGTTGTGGTCCTGGTCTTCTCTCAGGGACTGTAAAGCTCTTAGGAGCTGTATGAATGCATTACTTGTACTTGCTTTTTTACACTACAAATGTATTTGTTTTTTAGCAGTTCTGCCCACATAACCCTCATCTTCCCTGCTGATTTCAGCTCCGCATGCTCTGTGGAAAGGCCGGTGAGTCATTCCCTGCTTCTCTGCATTTGGAGATGGATTCAAAATTCTTGAATCCAATTAGAGTGTCCCTGTAGACATGCAAGCCTTTTTCATTTCATGTTCCTTTGCTTTACTTGTCCTTGTGGTGCTAGCGATGAAATTACTGTAGTGCACCCCCTGTTTACAGATATGTATATGATATGTATCAAGCATTCCCGGTTATGAGGTTGTGCATGTTATACTCAGACAAGGAAGATAGATACATGCTTTTGCGTATGCGTCTGTTTTTTTTTTCATGTGTCAAATGTGTATGTCCCACCTCTGGTAAGCTGCAGTATCTCTTTGATCAGACTTTAGAATGAAGTAGTAGGTCAGAAAAGATGACAAGCTGACCAGTGCAGAATACCAAAAAACGGAGCTTCCATTGTATCTGCTTCAAACACAAACAAAAGGGGAAAATGTGGATGCCAGCTGCTTTTTGGAGCCACCTTAAGCAGACCATTATCTGTTACAAATTATAGAATGAAAGTGGCTTTTGAAGTGGTGACTAATATTTTACGTTGCATATCCAAGTTGCAAATTATGGTAGTTTAATGAGACAGCATTGCTATTTTGATACATAGCATAATTAGCTGTGAACACTTAAAAAATCATGAGGTGGACCATTATGATACTGAGAGGCTGGATTAAAAGCATGAGTTTTAACAAATACTTCTGGACTGGTTTTGTATTGTTCTTGAATTGAAGCTTTAGATGTTCATGTTTCCAAACCTTTCAACAAGTGCAGGAGTGATATGCGCACCTTCAAAGTCCATGAAGTAGACATTTTCAACTAATTATTTGCCTCCAGGCTCAGTAGCTTTTAGGAAAATACTAAATAAAATAGCAAGATTTCAAAATCAATGAACTCCCACATAGAGTAAGCATGTGGCCTTTTCGTTCCACTGTTGATGTTGGGATAATATCCTTGCCAACAAGTGACCTCAGCCACTTTTCGTCAGTCTTTCCCTTGAGGGTTTTCATGACTTTAGTCACTGTCCTCCAGACACATTTTAATGGTTTGTTGTCCTTCTTATACTGAGGCACCCACAACTGCCGCTAGCTGTCAAGATGAGGCTGCACCACAGCAGTGCAGAGTGGGACAGTAACCTCCCTTGATCAGGTAACGATGCTGTGCTGGATGCACTCCAGGACACAGTTGGCCCTTTCAGCTCCCAGGGCATGCTGTTGGCTCATATTGAGCATGCCATTAACCTAAACCCCCAGATCTCTTTCCACAGGGCTGCTCTCCAACATCTTTTATGTATAACCAGGATTACCATAGATTCCTGCTCTTGCTCTTGTTAAATTTCATATAGTTGGTGATTGCCTGTCTCTAGTCTATCTAGGTCACTCTGTAATGCCTCTCTACCCTTGAGGGAGTCTACAGCTTGTCCTAATTTAGTATCATTGGCAAACTTAATTAATGTGTGTTCGATTCCTCTGTACAGATCATTTTTAAAAACATTAAAGAGTATGCAATTGAGCCCTTGCAAACCCCACTGCTGACTCGCCACAAGTGCCTCTGTTTACTCTAACTCTTTGAGCCTGACCTGTCGACCAATTGCTTACCCAACATGTTATGGACTTGTCTAGCTGTATGCTGGACATTGTGTCTAGAAGATGCTCTCGTTAGACCTCACCTGGAGTATTGTGTGCAGTTCTGGTGTTGTCAATATAAAAAGTACATGGAGCTATTGGAACAAGTCCAGAGGAGGGCCACGAGGATGCTCAGGGGACTGGAGCATCTCCTGTATGAAGACAGGCTGAGAGAGTTGGGGCTGTTCAGCCTGAAGAAGAGAAGGCTGCGTGGAGACCTTATAGCAGCCTTCCACTATCTGAAAGGGGGGGCTGTAGGGATGCTGGGGAGGGACTGTTCATTAGGGACTGTAGTGACAGGGAAAGGGGTAATGGGTTCAAACTGAAACAGGGGAAGTTTAGATTTGATATGAGGAAGAAATTCTTTACTGTGAGGGTGGTGAGGCACTGGAATGGGTTGCCCAGTGAAGCTGTGAGTGCTCCACCCCTGGCACGCAGGTTGGACGTAGCCTTGTGTGTCATGGTTTAGTGTGTGGTGTCCCTGCTTATGGCAGGGGTGTTGGAACTAGGTGATCTTAAGGTGCTTTCCAACCCTAACTATTCTATGATTCTATGATCACTGGACCAATCTGGAAATACTGGTGTATGACCCTGGCAAATACATGTGATTGTTTTATTAACAATACCGTTGTGATCATAGCCACTATGAAGCCCATAAAAGTAAAGCAAACTGTAGAAGAGGGAATTGCTGTGCCACTTCCATGCAAATGGCTGCTTTGATCAGAGGTTTGCAGATTGGGAGTCACGTCAGTTCTGAGCCAACACTTACATAGTTGTGTGAGGGCAAGTATACAATGTAGATCTGCCTGAATAGGAAGGCGAGAAAAGTGAAGGACGGGAGGATGATCGTGTAGTGTCACTCATACTGACTAAAGAGCCTGAAGCAATAAGGAATTATGGCTAGCCTAGGGGGTAGACCAGGCCCAGGGGTACAGTGTCTATGTATGCCTTAGAGATCAACCCAGATCTCCAGGTTCTTAGAGCATGCACGGGCTGGTATTCAGTGCAGGTGATGAAAATGTAGTACTTGCTGAAACATTCAGTTGTGCTTTCAAATTTTTTATGTAGGCTCAAGGTTTTGATGTAAAGCTAGGAAGACAGAATTTGATACTTTGAAATAAACAGATGCTTGTGAGATAAATATTTATGTATAACTTAGCAAATATTTTTGTATAGGTAAATTCTGTAGTTTAATTAGTTCCAAGTAAAGAAGATGTATGTAAATTTTTAAATTCTTAAAATCCTCATGTTTGTTATTATTTTATTGTAATATACTACAGATTTTTTTTCTGCATATTTTAGGGAAGTAAATAGATTAGTCTTCTGCTTCAAGTTCCCCATAGTGATTTACTTTGAACTTGAATTCTCAAATAAGTGATTCTTCCTTCAGCTACTTCTGACATATTTGAAGAATATTCAAAACACAAATACATTAAAAATTTGGTGAGGATATTAAATAATTTATTCAGTCATGATGTGAACTGCTGTGATGGTAGTGAGAAAAGCTGTCTGATTCTGAGGTAAGAGATAAGTCAAACTGAGAGGGTTATGGTATGTTCTTTCACTGGTAAACAATAACTGAACAATAGTTAAAGCTCAGTTAGGCTTGTGAAATGTTTAAAGTACAGATATGTGCTTGGGAGTAAGTGTTCTCCATATTATTAAGTGGAAAAAAAAAAAAAAAGATATATGTGGCTTTGTATATTGCAAGCCATACCTCTCTTACTGATTTTCCTCCCTGATCTGCACTGATATGTGTCTAAAATACTCTGGTATTTCTTCATTTTGCTGGTGAGGCCACTGGCTGATTTGTCCTGTGGAGGTGGTTCTTGCTAATACGTAAGCATGTGATAACAGGAGTAATGCTTTAACACCAGCTACAGAATGGAGCAGTTTTTGCTGAGTACTACGCATTTTCACAAAAATTTTGTCAAGTGTTTGTAGACTGCAGCATTTATCCATGGGATGTAGAGGATGTAGCAGAAAGTCCTTGTAAGTATTTGATTGGAGCACAGAATTTTCAGTTTGCAATTGCAAGCATTTTTTTAAGCCTGGGATTCGTTGATTGTTTGCTGTTACTTCTTAAGGAGTTTCATTTTCGTAGAGGAAAAGAGTCTGTTCAGAAGTGAAAGGCTTTGAAAACAAGAAAGACATCCAGTGACACTGCAATTCACAGCCTGCTTGTAAGCAAGTAGGGTATAGCTTTGTAAGAGCAAGGGGGCCTACCTTGTGAGCATTTCTGTCAACTCCTTTTTCAGTGGCACAGAGGACCACATCCTCTGGGCTTTTCCCAGAAGTTCTGATGCTGCTCAGTCAGCAAGCTTGGATTTGACTCAGATGGCTAAATGAGGGACCCCTGAACATCAGGGATGCAAGTGGTAGCAGAATTACTGTTGAAGAAAAAAAGAAAGAGACAGCTTTGATGGAGTATTACTCTGGAAAACATTGTGTTCAGGAAGCAAGAACAGTTTGTAGATGAGCACATCAGTGAGGATTAATAGGCGAGACTGGTAGGTGCTGCCTCACTGGCATTTTAAACCAGATAAGAGTCTTGTTTATCCTTCTTCTTAGAACTGCCTGTGGAAGCTCTCTGGTTGTGCAAGTGTGAGAACTGGGGATTTAATTTTCCTAAAAAAGAGATGTTGAGTAAGGCCTTTCACATAAATAATGGCTTTTTCGTAGGAACAGAAAAAAGGTATCTTGAAAATTTAAGTTTCTTTTGTAACCTATCTAAAAAGGAGAAACAGACATTCAAACACAAATTCCGGGTCTAAAAAATTACACATCTTCAGAGTTGGTCTGAAGGAGGAAAATTGCTGATGCATTTCCAGATGGGGATGCAGTCTTGATAGAGAATGCTGATACATCACAATAATCCCCTTTATCTTCACATGAGTAACTTCAGGAAATGGTGGTAAACAGTTAAGAAATGAATCATGTATAGTAATACACACATATTTTTGACTGTACAGTGCAAATTACACTAACAACATTAGTCTTCAGTCTTGTTTTGCGCTATCAGAGTGTTTTTGTGATGTGGTGATGGCTAAACTTCTGACACATCTCAGGCTCTGACACATTCGCTGGTGCTCATTATCAAAGTGCCATAGCACATTTAAGCTGTTGCATTGCATGCTTCTAGTCTGCAATGCGCACAATTTCAGCTTAATTCAGTAAATAATTTTAAACTGCTTTTGAGCGCTGTCCTGTGCAGAGTCTGGCACTGTCAAAGGGATATCTGTTCAAGATAACTGTTTATAGGAATAGCATATCTGGGTAAGACAGAAGGGGAAATTATTTACAGGATACTTTGAAAGTTCAACAACATCAGTAAAATAACTATTTTGTAATTTAACTTTATATAGAAAAGTCCATTTGACATTTTGGTTGTGTTCAAAATACCCAAATCTCAGGGTGCATGCTTGAGATTTAGGTAGTTGCTATGCCAAGTATCTAAGGGTTAAATGAGATCTGATTTCTTGCAATCCATAGGTAGAAAAAAAAAACAAAAAAAAAAGTTACTCCATTTCGCAAGGGAGTTTTCAAATGAGACAGTAAAAATAAGTACATTGATCTGTTGGCTTTATGGCTGAGACTACATTAATATATTTATTTTGAACTCTGGCAATTTGAGAATCACAGAAGAAGATACTTGGCTGAAAAGCTGGTACTGACCTGAAATTTGTGTATGTTAATGGTCCCTATCTGTGGGATGTTACAAGGTCACATTTCTTCTAGGCTTCCCAGGAGCACTGCTTATTTGAAAAATTGAGCCTTGCCCTGTTCTTTCCTTTGAACTTACTTGCACACCGATCTCTGACATTGGAACAGTGATGCCTGTTTCAGTGCTTTCAGTCAAACCTGTGATTTCCAGCATAGAGTGTACTATGTGTTGTTGTCCCAGGGCGTATTGTTCCCCTGTGACTTCCCCTTGAAGGGAAGCTGCGTTTATTCTCAGCTCTTGCTTTTGTTTTTGTTTATTTCAGCCTGAGAAAATGCTCTCTCTGAAGAAGCTTGTCTGTAGGCGACTTCTAACTTTCTTGTAGCAAAACACTAATAAGTTTACATCCCTTTTCAATTCAGAAATACGTCAAATGTCTGCTTCAAGAGGAAGAGTGAAAGAAATCTTGTCTTGTATTTCTGTGTTCCATCTTTCTTTTCAACTCTCCTGTTACTGGTCTTAAAGAAGCACTGAGAAAAATACTGATTTTCAGGAATTAGCAACTCATGTTGAAAGAAGAAAAGAAGTTCAGATCTTTTTAGAAATCCATCTTGGCATAATTATGTTGCTGTAAGGTGGTGGAAGACAAATCCAATACTGTTCATGTATCTGGTTTGGTGGTGTATAAGGGCAGAAGCATACGGGAAAATACAGAGTGTTCACAGAAGTATCAATATGACATCTGCTTTTCCCTGAAAACATAATAGTAGCCTTGCTGAAATAAGCTGGTCATGGTAATAGTATGTTATAGTAATAGTATCATTTAAGATTGATTTTACCATGGTGGTGAAGTCTAGTGAAATTTAATAGGAACTTGAATTCCTTCTATCATGTGGCGTTAACTGTTTAGTTCTTAAGTCTTTTTATAGTACCTTTTCTAGAGCTCATTTTTGGTTTTGATGGAATTGTATTAATTTCTCACTAACAGGTGCTCAGAGGAACAGTTTTAACAACAAAAGAAGAACTTGGCTTATTGGAACTGTTGAACTAGGGGAAAATAGTCACCATTTTCAGCAGTAGATAAAAGATTTAATTTCTGTTTATTTTTTTCCACTAAGAGGTTTATTTTTAAAAAATAACACTGCTGGTTGCCTACTGGATGAACAAGAACACTTGTTTCTGAGTTGAAATACAGAACTTCATACAAATACTTCTGTGTTTAGTTTTTACTAATTTTTACTTTTGCAGAGTGAAAGGGGGAAAAAATTGAAACGAAAGTTTGATTAATTGTTTGTTCTCCATCTTTTCTTGTCTGAAAGTCAACCACAGGGGATTGTAGAAGCTGGGAATAGCATTGTCATAGCCAGACTAGAGGCCTGACAAAGTTCTACTAACAGCAGTATACTTTAGCTTTCAGTATAATCTCTCGTTAGGAAAGAAGTGAAGCTCTGACATAATAGGAACGGGAAGAGGCTATTCTGATGCTTGTGTTATATTATACCATCCTTTTTCACTTTGATACCAGTCCAGCCTATTGCCAGTAATTCAAAGGGAACTGAACAGTTCAGAACAGGCTTTTCTCTGCCTTGCCACATGGCAGCTGCATTATGGACAAACTGGAAGCATGTTGCATTGGACAGGTATCCCAGGATTTCATTGCTGAAAGACTACAAGGATGTTTAAGGAAAGCTGAGTGATCTCAGTGGTAAGAGTCCCCCTGCCATTCTAGAGCCTGCTAAATCTCTTTGAAAGAGATAATTTGTCATAAGGGCTTATAAAAAAATCATAACCAGGAATGTTATGTTGCTGAAATGAATTTTAGACTGCTGGTGGGTTGAAGTGATAAGAGAGCACTAGTGAGAATTTGTGGAAGTCGCATATTCATACACACCATGCAAGGTACCAAATAAGTTTTTCTAGATGGCTCCTAGAAAGCTGCTTGCTCAGCTTAGCATGGTCATGTATTGTGTATTAGGATAATTCAGAGTTAAGCTTGGCTGTGATTCTGAAAGACTCTGAGGATCATAGAATAGTTAGGGTTGGAAAGGACCTTAAGGTTATCTAGTTCCAACCCCCCTGCCATAAGCAGGGACACCTCACACTAAGCCATGCCACCCAAGGCTCTGTCCAACCTGGCCTTCAACACCATCAGGGATGGAGCACTCACAACTTCACTGGGCAACCCATTCCAGTGCCTCACTACCCTCACAGTAAAGAATTTCTTCCTCATATCAAATCTAAACTTCCCCTGTTCAAGTTCTAACCCATTACCCCTTTCCCTGTCACTACAGTCCCTAATGAACAGTCCCTCCCCAGCATCCCTACAGCCCCCCCTTTCAGATAATGGAAGGCTGCCATGAGGTCTCCACGCAGCCTTCTCTTCTTCAGGCTGAACAGCCCCAACTCTCTCAGTCTGTGTTCGTACAGGAGATGCTCCAGTCCCCTGATCATCCTCGTGGCCCTCCTCTGGACTTGTTCCAAGAGCTCCATGTCCTTTTTATGTTGAGGGCACCAGAACTGCACACAGTACTCCAGGTGAGGTCTCATGAGAACAGAGTGGAGGGGCAGGATCACCTCCTTCAACCTGCTGGTCACAGAATCCTAAGGGTTGGAAGGGACCTTGAAAGATCGAGTCCAACCCCCCTGTGAGAGCAGCGTAACCTAAATTACATCTCACAGGAACTTGTCCAGGCAGGCCTTGAATTTCTCCAATGTAGGAGAGTTGGGTGGGGAGAAACTTGATGAAATTCAACAAGGGCAAGTGTAGAGTCTTGCATCTGGGGAAGAACAACCCCATGGACCAGTACAGGTTGGGGGTTGACCTGCTGGAAAGTAGTGAAGGGGAAAGGGACCTGGGGGTCCTGGTGGATGGGAGGATGACCATGAGCCAGCAATGTGCCCTTGTGGCCAAGAAGGCCAATGGCATCCTAGGGTGCATTAGAAGGGGTGTGGTTAGTAGGTCAAGAGAGGTTCTCCTCCCCCTCTACTCTGCCTTGGTGACGCCGCATCTGGAATCTTGTGTCCAGTTCTGGGCCCCTCAGTTCAAGAAGGACAGGGAATTGCTTGAAAGAGTCCAGCGCAGAGCCACAGAGATGATGAAGGGAGTGGAACATCTGCCTTATGAGGAGAGGCTGAAGGAGCTGGGTCTCTTTAGCTTGGAGGAGAGGAGACTGAGGGGTGAGCTCATCAATGTTTACAAATATGTAAAGGGTGAGCAGCAGGATGATGGAGCTAGGCTCTTTTCAGTGATGTCCAGTGATAGGACAAGGGGCCGTGGGTGTAAACTGGAGCATAGGAGGTTCCATCAGGAGAAACTTCTTTACTGTGAGAGTGACAGAGCACTGGAACAGGTTGCTCAGGGGGATTGTGGAGTTTCCTACATTGGAGATATTCAGGGCCCGCCTGGACAAGTTCCTGTGTGATGTAATTTATGCTCCTTTTGATGCAGCCCAGGATACGGTTGGCTTTCTGGGCTGCAAGCGCACACTGCAGTCAGCTCATGTTCATTTTCGCATCGAGCACCACCCCCAAGTCCTTCTCTGCAGGGCTGCTCTCAATCTTTGCCCAACCTGTAGCTGTGCTTGGGATTGCTCTGACCCAGCTGTAGGACCTTGCACTTGTCATGGTTAAACTTCATGAGGTTGGCATCAGCCCAGCTCACAAGCGTGTCAAGGTCCCTCTGGGTGGCATTCCTTCCCTCCAGCATATCCACCAAGCTACACAGCTTGGTGTCATCAGCAAACTTGCTGAGGGCGCGCTCAATCCCACTGTCCATGTCAGCAACAAAGATGTTGAACAAGACCGGTCCCAACCCCGATCCCTGAGGGACACCACTCGTCACTGGCCTCCAGCCGGACACTGAGCCATTGCACACAACTCTTTGTGTGCGGCCATCCAGCCAGCTCTTTATCCACCGAGTGCCCCACCTATCAAATTGATGTCTCTCCAGTTTAGAGACAAGGATGACATGCAGGAAAATAAAGTCCATGAAGTCGTTGTTCAGGATGCCAGCAGTATGTTTGCTGTCATTGCAGTATGTTCTCAGACCAAACTAACCTGGACTTCTCGCTTGTCACAGGAGCCAGGAGATGAAAAAGACTTTGTTATTACCACCTATGGCTGTAATTAAAAGTGGTGGGGAAAATTGCACTTGTCTTCTCATGACAGGGAGCTCGCTGAAGGACTGAGTGTGGGCTGGTTAGAAATGAAGGAATATTTATTTCATTACCAACTCCCCCAGGCATCTTGTGCCATAGTCTGTCTCCCTCATGAGCTGAGAGCCTAATAGCCCAGACACACATTGTGAGAATCTCAGTATCCTCTGGTAGCTGGAAAATGGCTCAGGAACAGTGTTATTTAATTGGTATTTTATTGCATTAAAAATGTGTCCTAATATTTTGTGTATTCTTTGTGCTGACTAGAAGAGTGGGTAGTGCTTTGAATAGTGATGTGAATTGAGGCTGCCTGAGGGGAACAGTGACATTGACAGTGTAAAGTATTTTCTACTTAAATCTCACACTCTTGCAAAGGAATAAAAAGTAACACTTTGCTCTTTGGACATGGCATTGTTAGCATATGGAGGAAACAGCTATAATACTTTATGCTTGCCATTCCTTCACTTTTTCACGAATAGTTTGGAAGCAGAAGCACTTGGGAATTTAAAGTCAGATAAACAGTTTCCCACAATGATTCACCAAGGAAAACAGGTATTTCTGCGCTACTTTGTCTCTCTTTTCTCGCTAGGAATGAAAGAACTTCTTACACAAGACAACATCTTGAAATTAGAAGTTCAGTTTTTCAGTGTAAAACAATCAATTCATTTTAATATGCATATAAGGGAAAGACTACTTGTTTGGTCTTAGCCAGAGATCTTGGCTCTGGCTCCTGCTTAAATGGTGATTGTTATTGTGGCTGACTGTTTGGTGCTAAATGACAAACATCCGTGACTAAAGTGCCCCTGGTTCAGGTTAATCTTGGATCCAGAGGCTACCTGGCTGGGGTTATGGCCAGTTTACGTGCTATAGAGATAGAGGATAAGAAGGAGCTGTTCTAAGTGCATCAGCGTCAAATCAGTCTGTCCATCCCTTCAAAACAAGTTGTACTCTTTTTATTGATATTTGGCTTCAAACAGGGATAAACCCTGGGACAGTGACAGCAGGAAAAAGAAAAATCTCCATTGTTTTTCTAAGAGACACAAGTAGTTCAATTCCTGATGAGCTGTACCCGGAACACATTGTTTCTGTAGAGGGTTTGTCACTCTCCTCATCTCCAAATAGTCAAATATGCTGTTGAGGCTGTCTCAGCAGCACTAGTTAGCATATTCTTTCCTGCTGGGACTTAAAGCGACTGTGCTGAATTCTCATTCTTCGAAGAACCATGTTGGTTTGCATCAGTCTGTGCTTAAGGTGTAGAGCAGCACGTCAGTCTAACAGTTGTTAGGAAAGTGTTGAAGATGTCACTGCTGACACCTGCAACGTCTGTGCCTGAATGCAGTTGTATCTCTTGTGTCTTGCACTGGGAGCACCCCCTTTGTGCTTGGTGTGATGTGAGCCAGCTTGAGGCAGAGGGATGACTGGGGGGGGGTAGCACTGCATCCCCCCATGGAAAACACTGCCCTGTGGGATACTGGTGGGTCGCTGGCAGCTGCTCAGTGATTTCAGCACAACACTGGGTCAGGCCCTCGCTTCACAAATTGCAGTTACTGTCAGTTATAAGTGCCAAGGGAGGAGAGGGTGACCGATCTGTGCTCTGCCAGTGTCTGGCCTTCCCAGTCAGCGTAAGAGTATTACAGTGGTTGCATAACGCTGCTGTGGCAGAGCCCCAGGATGCACGGCCAGCGGATTGCGTGCCGCAGGTCGCCTGGTCAGGCAAATTGCGGCTTATGAAGACCTTGTAGGAGAGTCTTGCCCCTACCCTCCTGAACTGCTTTATTGCCAGGACATAAGATGGTACAAGCTATTTTATTCTCTCTATTTGCCTGATAAGAAGTAAGGCTGTGTTTAGTCAGAGGGTATGTTAAGCTGCATATGGCTTATCCACAGATTACGTCATGTCCCACAGATACAGGCCGGGGACTCAGCTGGTCTTGGGCTGGCTATGCTGGGCTTGTGCTGTGGCGCTGCTGTCGTGGCCTGTATTTATCCATTTGTTTAGAAACAGCTTTTTCCATTTCATATGACCTTTTATAAAAGATGTTAAGGACATCTCCTAAGAAGCTAAGGCATCTAGAGTAAAGTAATTTTTTTCATTATATTTTTTTTATTTATGATTGCATACATGGAAAGTGAATAGGTGGTATTATTAGATAGTTGTTGTCAGTGTTTTGCCATTTCTAAAGTTTCCTGTACCTTGGTGGGACATGGATTTTACCTGAAATGTCTCCAGCTCTTTTTGCTTAAATACTAAATACTAGTAATTATAATTTAAAAATACTTAGAAGCATCATTGTTACCAAAAGCTGACATAATATTCCAGTAATAAATACTCTGGAATTCTTGGATGTTTGACTTAAAGATTGTCATTAAAATTGAACTATGGAAGGATTTCTAAACTGTTTCCTTTGTGCTTTATGAACCCTGCTGTTTGATGTTCTAATAGTCCTTCTAATTATAGTGAAATGAAATCAGGTAGTGCTGCAGGTGTTTGTCAACTTTGTATCCCTTCTGTGGTTTATGTATCTTATTTCCTTTATTAAGCACTGTTTTTTAAGGCAATATCAGTGTTGAAAGTGCTCAAAGGCTGCTTACAAGGCTTTTGCTTTTAATCAAAGGAATGAGAACAACAGGAATTGAAAGGTTCTTGAGATAGTGCAATGCTTGGATACTGTTTAAAGACAGTTTTCCTGCAAGAAGCTTGTATATGGAAACTTTACTGGCTTCTGGCTGTAGACCTATTGTCAAAATGCAGTTTCTGAAGTACACTTCTTGCAACTATAGCTTCTTATGACATAGCACTACTACAGTAGTAGTGACAGTGTAGTGTACAGTAGTGACAATACAAAGCAAGGAATTGTTTATCAGCCTTGACAATGTCCCTTTAAATCTGTGGTCTCTTACTAGTCCCTTCAGGCATTTCTCCTGGTTCCTAATCTACTAGAAAGTGGTGCCTCAGATATGTATCGTAATACCAGTGTGAATTCTGTGGAATATCAAGGAATCTGAGAACATACTTCTGTAACACAACCAGTTAACCAGTAGACAGCAAGTTACCAGTGTACAGCAAACATTACTTTATCCCATGGTTACTTCCATTGCAGTCATAAGCAAGGATAGAGCAGTGGCCCTTCTGTAACTACTTAGAGATGTTTCAAAAGCTTTCAGATCTTGCAGAAATTCTTTTCATCATGTTTTGCCAGGGGAACTTTCGATGGCTGTAAGACTAATGTGCATTGGAAAAGCACAATATTTAAATGAATGTAGGTTACTTATCTTTAAAGGCTTACTTGTGTGCTTTCACTGATCTGAAATTGACTGCTTATTTATGCCATAAATATTCTCGCTTCTGTGTGAAAGAGAATGTCATTGTATTGAAAAGCTTCTGTTATGAAGATATTGTTAAACATAGTGAATTTCCAGGGAAGCGCCACTAGAACATGAAAAAAAAGAACTAAGGGTGAAAAATCATTGTCATACTCTAACTGATTCTTAGATTCAGACCTAGAAGCCAGTTAATAGTGGAAAAATTATTTGTTTCCATTTCTGAATATACAAAAACTTCACAAGTTACAATTGCACTGAAGTGTTAATTTGTCAGGAATGGACTTAATATGTTAGGTACTCAGGAAATGCTTGGAGTCAAATATGAGTAACTGATGAACACATTTTGCCTTAAGCTGTCTGTAAGTATTTCAAGCAGAATCTGGGATCCCATTTATTATTCAGATGGAAAAAAGAAAAAGCAAACCCCAACCCACTAAATAAGAAATTGGCAACTTTGTACTAAAAAATAGGTAAGAGATTTTGATTTTAAGCCTATATGGAATCATATCAAACCCTAGTACTTGTACTTTGAATAAAGATTTCTCTATGAAAAACATGGCAGAGAATCTTTCTGTGCCTTTGTACAAGTCAATGTATAATCAATTGAGATTCCTGACAGGAAAGGAGTAGATAGAAATTGAAATTGAGACAGCTGGAAAATGGAAGTACATAGTTTGAGTACATACTATACCCAACCTCAAGGAACCCTACTTGAGTAGCTGTTTCCTACTATAATGCACTTATGAGCTAAATAAGAAAAAAATATTCCATTATCTACGACAGTAGTCCCTTCCCAAAGTCTTTCCCCCACACGGAAAGATTCTAGGCAGGGAATGGTGAATCAGTTACAGAGTTAAATATAGGAAATGTATGCATAATGTTCTCAAAAATGTTGAAAATGTCAAATGCATGTGCTTTTAATCTCTTTAATTTATACTAATCTGGCATCTTCAGAGTAGTAGTTATATTTTGAGAACAATTTGTTATTCTTCAGAATTTAAAATTGTGTGTGATTCGTTTGGATTTTTTTGTGTGTATGTTTATGGTGTTGTGTTTTTGGATTTTTGTGGGATTTTTTGTGGTTTTTGTTATTGTTGTTGCTGTTTTGTGTGTGTGTGTGTGTGGTTTTGGGGTTTCTGTGTTTTGTTTGTTTTTTTTTTCCCACCCTGGAAAATAGTAGCCTTTTAAAAATACTTCTTTAATGTCCCAAATAGAAAAAAAACTGCACTTAGCAATTAAGTTCAGTGATAGCAGCAGTGCTGGCTTTCACCAGCTTAGCAGTGGTTATCTTTTGAATGATTGAGTAATCCTCAACCTAAATTGAACCCAGCTGTCTTAGCTTGTTATTTAACTGCTGCAGCTTCTGGAATAAGCATGTGTTCAGCTGAACCTTCCTGGAGATTATCTGTGCTAGTGAATAGGAAATTGTAAAACTCTGATATGTGCCTAACACTACTGGGAAAAATCATTTGCAGTCTGATGATCTGGGTCAAATATGTAAAGTTAATTCAACTGCCTTCTAATTTTGATGTGTTATGATTATGTCAGTAATCTTGAGACCGTCTCTTTACGTGTCACTTAGGTGGGGTTTTTTAGTTTTATTTTTTGGTAGGAAATAAACATTCATGACTTTTTTAAGCATACTGAAATTGGCAGAAATGCTGGTCAGTATTTTTCAGCCTTTAGCAGAGTGTAAAAACGTGCTTCGAAAACTAATGCTTATTTCTGAGAAAAGAATGAAGGATAAACTTTGACATTTCTGTGGTTAGCAGGAATCAAAATTTCTGGAAAACTGACGTCTTAAAGATGCCATTAGCTCTCTGGTTCTCTGTGTCAACTTATATCAAAATGGAAAGACACCAGTAATTTCCACTCCGAAGGGTTTGTATGGTTTGATTTTAAATCAGAGCACACAGGAAAGTGCACATCTTTGGAATATTGTTACATGCTTTCTAGATTTAAAAAGGTATAAACACTATTTTTTATTTCCATTTGTGAGTCTGTGAAACCTACCCAAAACATTACTCCATCCATCAAAAGAGATATATGCAATTTAGAACAACTTGCCTTTTGAATGGCTTTTGTTGTTTTCCTAAGTTCTTGTACGTTAATTTCCTGAAAGAATTATTCCCACTCCCCTTTCTAGATTTCTCATGCAGCTTCATTTTGAAATTATATTTTATGACAGGAACTGTGTGGATCTCATGTCAATCCCTTACCAATTAACGATGACTTACAGTTAATGATAAAGTCTTCCTCTGCCACTCTCCTGTTCAGTTACCAGCTTGCCTGTGAGTCAGGGACCCTTCACATTTTACTGGATTCTGAATTAATTTTCATCTTAGTTGAAACCATAACTGAAGGAGAAGACAGGAGGAGACCCATACAGTCTTGTCACTTCACACTGGTTAACTGCTTTTTACTGTCATGGTAACTGGCGTTCTTTACCTGATAAGAATGATCATGGAGCTTGGTATGTGACAGAAGACTCAGTAGTAGCCTATGCTTTCCTGTGGTGTTTTTGATTTTACAAGCAGAAGTCACAAAGCTGATTTGTAGCATTGTCATCTCAGTGTATGCATACTTAGGTCAACTATACTGCAGTAGTTTGAAAGGTGTTAGATTGTGGGAGCTTCAGTATTTTGAAGTAATGTAGTGTTATTTGAGTATAGAATAACATAAAGTGCCTAAATTTCAGTACTTTGAAATATGCTTGTATACCAGAAGCTACCTATCTCTGCTGCTTTATGCAGACATAGGTAAGAAAGAAGCTCAGCTAATGAGAAGAACTTTTTTTTCAGTATACCAGTATCTCAGATTCTAATAATGGCTTGTTGCTGACTTTTGTATCCAAGAGCAAACCAAATCCTTTTCCCTCAGTCTCCCCTCTTGAAAAATTAATGGGATATCAGTCATTCATCTTGCAATCCAATTTGCAGTAATAATTGGATGTTGTTCATTGTGCCTCTGAAATAAGTCTTTACCACTTTCTGCAGAGAAAACCATAGGCAGAAGAAATACTAATGAAATTCCTCATTACATCATGTAATATGGTCATGTCATAAAACCACCAGAGTATATGCGGTAAGGAGTATCTATTAGGTAAGTAGTTTTAATTACTTGCTTATACAACTAAATATACCCATCCTGAGCTTCCTCTTAACTCATGTTTTATTGCAGTGGTGTAGAGTTTACAGATAGACGGTATCCTTGTACCACCTTCTGATACAGTCATTTTTAAGCTTCTCTGAGGCCCAGAATTTCTGCCATCTAAGGACTTGGTTAAATGTTTATTTTGAATTAATGACAATGAGGAACAAGTTTAAAACATTATGAATACTCCAGGACACATCTCTGTGCTCTAGAGTGAGAAACCTTTTGCCATAGGTGCTCTATCAACTGGTAACATGGCTTACTGTACTTTTAAGTAAGGATCAATCATTTGTTATGTACTCTTTTTTTTTTTTTCGTGTGTGTGTGTGTGTGGACTAAAACAAAGTGCATTTCTGAAACAGTTGAAGTTTTGTCAAGCAAAATAAAAATACACTGATTACAGTATTTCAACAAGTGTGAAATAAATTTAGTAAGAAGTTGGAACCTGTAATAACTTGTTGTCTCACTAAAAACTATCAAGTTTTCTTGTTAGCTACTAAATTAAGCTGAAATGCTGCAGTCATGTGTTCTTAATGACTCATTCTAATTATACTTACCTTTGTGTTACCTAAAATAAGTATCTCACCTAGTCATTGCTATATATGACATTCATCTCCTTATTATGCCATTTCTTCAGTTGGAATTTCTTGCCAGAAGATACATTTTCAGTTGTATAATGGGCCTCTTAGCAATGAATCTTCTTAAATTGTTGTATCTTTAATTTCAAGGGTGAATGCTTGTAACCCTGTTTTAGATCATAGGAAATGTGCTTCTGAACTGCTTATGGGAGCACACTATCTGCCTAAGCATGAAATTTTGAGTAAAAATTTAGAATTTCATAGAAATGCAATAGTTGCACAGTACTTTATAATGTAAATCCAATGTGACCTGAAATGGTAGATGCAGTAGAGGAGCATTATATTCTGGTTTTAAGGAATAAGAACAGGAAAAAAGTGTCTCAATCTGTAGTCTGGATTCCCCTCTGATTCCTCCTGGCCTGTTTAGATGCAGTTTGCTCTGGTTTTGGACAGCAAATTATCACAACTTTTGGGCACAGTCATGTGAATTTTGCTTCTTCGTTTTGGGTACAGTCATGTAAATTTTGCTTCCTTTAGACTGAAAAGGAGTCAGCAACAGTTCCTCCTAGTTGACTTCAAGTATTTCTGCAGGGTACACTTATTTCCTTGACTGAGGAGCTTTGTGCCTAGGCATTGATGGCAATCAAATTAGTAATAAAACAGCCGTCTGTTGTTTTTTATTTGGGGCACATCGCTGAAAATGGATTGTCAAATTACAAGCCATATTTGTTCCTATATAGGTTTACCATTCTCTGAGGCTAGGAGAGGATCTTGAAATTCTCTATATAATATGACTTCTTAACTAACAAAGTTTTATGAATGTGCTACATTTTAATGCTAAGAGATGTTTACCATTCAGCTGTGTAGTTTTACTTCAGAAGGTAGCTAAACTAGCCTTTAATGCTTTGGGGTTTTTTCTTTTTTTGGTTGTTGTTTTTTGGGGTTTGTTTTTGTTTGGTTTGTTTTGTTTGTTTGGTGGTTTTTTTTTTTGTGTGGGTGTATGGTTTTTGGTTTTTAGGTTGGTCTTTCTTTTTTTTTTAGCATCCTAAATGCAAGGATTTGTTACTTAACAGTGTTGGGCTTCAAATTTAAATTCAGAAATAAAAATCAAGCAGATGCTTTTCTCCAGTACAGGTGATACGTATTTTGCAGACTATTTGTCCTTACAGCTGCATGTAAAAGCAAATTTAGCTGAAATCTGTCCCTGAGATTCCAGAATTCTTGAAATTCTGAAAAATCCTATTCAGCTTACCCCTGGGACAGAATGCATCCAAAATTTTACTGCCTTCTAAAAATCTGTCCATGACTTTAGTTCTGTTTCTGTGGATAATCAGCTGAATTCTACCCTTTAGACAATTTAGTAGCAGACCACCTTGCTTCTTCTGAAGCAAAGGTTCAGAAGAACTGGGGTTAAGAAATTTGAAGTTCATCTGTCTGAAGTGGTCAGTGCTTCATGCCTTCCATGCAGTGAAAGATCTGAGCTCATAGTCACTTTGGGATGGTCATCTCTCTTTTTGTGGTGGAGTCATTGTACCGCTTCTCTTACCAGGACTTAAACTGCTCATACAGAAAATGGGAGAATTCATGAGGCTTCCAAGATTCAGCATCTGCATGTCCTATTTTTCTTAAAAGTCTTTAAGTCAGCAGAACTGGGATGTTGCACTTTATTCTTGAGACGGATTTAACAAATGAACAAGTGATCTTTTTAATGACGAGGAACATGGCTGTGACATGTGATGTTCCGCTACCTGGTTTGACCATATCAGATTTGGAAGATTCCTGTCTGAGGGTTGAGAGAAGGTCAGGGAGTCAACATTTGTAACACCTCTTGTTAATTTCTTTTACTGCTGTATAATATTAATCATACAAAATTTCTATTTAATGGTATCCAAGACTCTCCAAAGAGTCTTAAATGCTAGTGTTATAACAAAAACCTAACTGAAGCCATAGGAGTGTGTAGCTACTGAATGCATTTTTCTCTGCTCCCTTCCCTTAACCAGTCTCTGAGGGGCTGGAAAGCTGCTAATGGAATGGAACCCCATCTTTGGATGTAAGGTAAAACACAGGACGAATCAAAAACAAGGCTGAAGATTGACCTCTGGCGCACCTGTGTGATACTGGAACTTTAAATGGTCTCCAGATGAGTGGATTGGTACGTTTCTCTTTCCAGCTAAACATCATGAACAATTCATTCCATAGGATATCAGGGCCTGCTGTCATGTGTAGGAGCAAAGCAGGTTTTTGCAGTAATTCCAGTAAGGGGGGGGGGGGGGGGGGGGGGGGGGGGGGGGGGGGGGGGGGGGGGGGGGGGGGGGGGGGGGGGGGGGGGGGGGGGGGGGGGGGGGCTGGGGTGGGAGAAGGAAGTCTAACGTTTTAGCTTCCTCACAAGGTTTTTATATACCTACTGTGTTCTGGACCAGCTGGTTACAATTAACCGTGTGCACGTAGAGCAGTCAGGTTTTGGAGGCATCTGCTGCAGTATAGAAGGAGGGGAGTGAGACTGGGAGGGAAATCAGTTTACAGAATATGCATTAGTGTGCCCAGATATTAATAACCAAGTCTGTGAAATACAGTCAAGCAAGATGTTTATGTGTCTGTTCATATGCTCTTTATCATGCGGGTGTAGTTAGCCCCCACACAGCAAAACTCAACAGCCATTCGTCTCTTTCTGAGGGGAACATGTGTAACATAGCATCTGTTGAGTCTAACTTCACCCTCATTTGGCTTTACATTAAGAAGTTGCCTATAATTTCCACTGTTTCCATGAATATTTGTAGATGCAGAGTTCTTAAAGAGATCACATTCTTGTAAAAGCTTTTTTCAAGAGGAGAGACACATGTGGAAAAAATGGCCTCATGGGGGACTGGGAGATTTACCTGAACAAATCCTCTCTCATACAGCAATAGCAGCATTACTTACAATGCCTCCATGGCAGCATCCAAATTTTTATCTGTTTTTCACAGATGAGGAAACGGAGGCAGCAGGATAAGCAGTTTACTTGTGTCAAATTGTAAGACAGCTCTCCTGTGTGAATGTGATTTTTATCAGATGTGCATTTTACATTAATGAAATGAAAGGCTGTTCTATTAATGCTTTCAGTGGGAGAACAGATCATCCAGAGCTCCCTCAGGATTTTGGACACAGCATTACTCAGATCCATTTAGATGCAAGTAAAAAAAAAAACAAAAAACCAAAAAAACAAAATCCTGATCAGCACAGTTTTCTTGGCAAAGTTCTCTTGTTGCTACTCATGAGCTTCTTACGCAGTTGTTGCTCTTACAGCTTCATCTGTAGAGTTAAAAGTAAGTCCATGACATACAGATTGCTAGCACGTTTTATTTGCCCTCTTGGACTTACAAAGCCCTTCACAGAGAAAAAGAAGTCGGTACTAATGTTTAAATCTTTATCTGTAAGAGACTGTATGGTGAGAAAAGGAAGGGAAGAACTCTTACTGATTCTGGTTTTGTTACAAAGTTGAGCTTTTCATTTTTGTACTCTTGTCATGATCACATACACAGCTGCACATTTATTGTTGTTTCAGTTTAGCCACATAGACTTAACACCAGGCAGGATCAGTCTAACAGAAGTTTTATTTAAAGACTGTTGTGGGCATGATAAAATCTATTTTTGGAGGAATGGGGAACAAACATAAGGATGAAAGTGGAGGTGTGATTATCTCACAGCTACTTAATCTGCATTAGTCAAAATCCCTAGTAAACTATCCAAATGCACTTGTTCCCTTACAGATCAAAAGATACTGCATGTAAGTGAACAGCTTGTGTTAAGAATGTCAATCTGCTAATTAAACTCTTCATTACTTTTTACTTTCATTCCATTTAATCTTTCGGTGAATATAATTCTCATACATATCTTGCAAAAAGAAAATGTACTTTGTGAAACTCCAAGTCTGTGACAGACCCAGAGCAGTCAATGGCTCTTAAAATCCAAGTGTTTATCTGTGTAAAACAGCAAATGAACTTCTGCAAATACTTGACATTACATTTCATTCTTCATGTAGCATCTATAACAGACAGAAGCAGTAAATAATCCCCATCTCTTGTGATCCTTTATATTTGTACTTTAGGAAACATGTTCCCACCTTAAAATATGCTTAAAATAAGCACTCAGCAAGTGACAGAAGGATCTCTCTCTTTTGTGATCATGAATTGTGTCAGTGAATTTGAAATAAACTAACAGGTGGCACTGAGAACTCATAAAGAAATCAGTGTCTTGGAAACTGAACATGAGTGAGGTTCCCCTTAGGAGAGATTAAGAGATCTCTTAGGAGAGATTGCTTTGTGCCAGTTGAATGTGTCAATGGCAGAGCATGGTCATAGGAGTTACCTTGTGATGGAGAGACAATGCTGTGTAATTAAAGACTCTGTCTAGGTTTCTTTGGATGACTAAGCAGTATCAGCAATTGTCAGCAGAAACTAGCTTTTTACTTGAGTTTTAAAGAGACAAAATATTCCAAAACAACTGTTTCAAGTAACTTTAGTGCATGCAATATCACAGGAAAGTGTGGTGTGTGGCTAATATTATGCAGAAGGGGCACCTTGAAAAGTATTCTATTTCTTTTGGAGCTGTCTTTAGGAGAATGATTGCATCTGTTTTATTTCAAGGAAAAATTAAAATACATATCTCCCGAAAAACACTGGGGACTAGTAAGTTGTGCTTTTTCACCACTTGCTCTCATGCTGTGTGTCCTTGGAAGTGCTCTTTCTTCTCTACTACACTGTCTTCTGATAGCATTATTCCAGAATAAAAGAAAATTTAAACATGTATGTGGGAAACCTTAAAAGTGTGTTTCACCTCATCCTTTAAAATGTACATGAACAGGTACTGAAAGAGCATCTGCTATTATGCTGTTATGCACAGCTTTGTTTGTATGTATCGTTTGATTAAGACTTCCATTTTTATTGTTACATTTTGGGATGATTATAAAAAATAGGAGTGCACTACTTTGTATCTTATTTTCTAAGTAAACTATATTTGAAGTTCCAGCATTGTTTTTCATGGTTGCTGGCTACTATGGTGGATGGCGTATTTCCACTGAGAAGTAGGTGACTTCTTCTTTGGTCATTAATGCTTCAGGAAGAAAGAGGTGACCTGAGATAGGCTTTTCTTCAAGCTCAGTGAGGCATCCTTGGGAGAAAATCACAGTGGTGTAACTATAAGGTTTTTCTGCAGCTGCAAGGCACAATGCCATGGATCTGCAGCCTGCAGATGGCTTATGTGGATGTCCAGGAAACATTTTAATATGGATTTCAAACGACTGACTGTATGAAAATTCAGCTGAATGGTAGTCAGCATCCTTGACACTGACTCTGGATTTAAATGTGGAGACAGCAATTTGCCTGGACTTCAGGTTGCTAGACCCTAACAAGCAGCCTCTCCTGAGTTCCAGCTGCTGCGCTGCTTTGCTTTAAAGTGGCATTTTGCATTTAATGGATAAATGGTCCATGTCCAAAACTGTCTCTTTCTGAGGCAGTTTATATAAGTTCTATTCTTTGGCATTTCTAATGGAGAATACCGTAACAGTGTATGCAGCATGAAAACATATTTCATGGGCAGAACTGCCCATAGCTGTACGGCAATAATGATGGGTATGCACTGACACATTTTTGTACCGATTAGTTATATATGGAAAAAAAAAAACCAAACAATTTTGGTGATGGTGCCTCCTGTTCAGGACTTTTATGGCTAATTAAGACCCAAGCTTCTCATATTTGTTATGAGATGCTACATGTCTGGGTTAGCTTCTGGGTCTGGAGCATGTGGTTGGCTTTGAGTGTTTTGTTTGTGTTTACACTGGTAATATTCTGAGAATCTCAGTTTTCCTATGTTGCTGCATTCTTTAAAAATTAACTTTACAAAGCAGCTAAGAATTTAATGCTGCAGAAAGATATTTGGGATACAGCTAGTACCTTGTATAGTTCTATACAGTAGAACCAGACCAGACAGTTGAAGAGAGCTTCATAATGCACATGTTCTCACTAGAACTAATGTGAAGCTACATAATCAAATTGAAAGTGCCAAGGGTAATGGCAGTAATGCCAAATTCAAAGACTGGAAGTCTGAATAAAACCAGAAGTTCCTATCTCAGTATTCCTGTGGGATGTCTGGACCCAGTTTCTCTGCTGTAATCTATCACTTACTGTTTCTGCTATATATTCTTACAGAGTAATGCTTAAATTCATTCACTTTCGTGTCCTTTCACTGGTATTGATGGGTATTTTGCACTGATGTGAGTACCAAATGCCAAATGGTCATTTAAGATGGTGGTTTATCAGTGTTCCTTCATTTGAAAATAAATAGTGAGAGTGGCGAAAGTGTTACTGTCTTTGCAGCATGCTTCAATTAATATAGGTCTCTGAAGATTAAAGGCTTTGTCTTGGACTTTACCTGAAAGAATATAGTGCTGATACAGATCTTGAAAGTACGTGTCAAACTCTTACTGTAAAGTGCTCAATTTTTGCATGGGTGTTTCAGTAAACACGTGAAATACTCTTTTTTTTTCTTTCTTTTTTTTTTTTTTTATTACTCAGCATTTCTGTTTTCCAGTAGTAGAAGCTACACACAGCTGTGTAAATCTTTGGTATGTGAGCTTTTTTGTTTGCCGGGAGCATATATATGTGAGGCATTTTCTCACTTGCTGCATATTGGCCAGATAATAAGTGTATTTCCAATAAAACAACCCCCCCTAGTAATTTACATGTACATTGATTTTAAGAAACAGTTTAGCTTAGCCATTAACTGTTTCTTTTTAATCATACTGTTCTTTATTTTATATTGGTACTGACAATAATTTTTCCTCAAAGAATTAGATCCCAAAGATTAACTAGAAAGTATTGGTCTGTCTACATGCAGAAGAACAGCAGAGTCTTGTTCAGCAACTAATATCTTTGGATTACAATGCAAGAAGATACCTTTTCCTTTTATAAAAGGACATATTTTTTTGAATGCATATTGTGGAGAAAAATCCTAAATATTCCAATTCAGATAGATACTCTCAGAAATAAACCAGCATCTTCATTCTTGTTCCTGTTAAGTTTGATGCCTTTTTTTTTCTTTTTTTTCCCTGTTTTTTTCAGGACTTTTTTTCCCCTCTGAAAGGATGCAGTCAAAATTGTGCAGAATATTAGAGGTCAAAATCATCTTTGCTTTGTAGCCTTTGTCTTCATCCAAAGTCAGAAGTGACAATGTCAGCCCTTATGATTCTTGTTTGCTGTTGGTATCAGGAGCATTTACAAGATTAGAAGGCTAATCAGTGTGAAGATAGATGATGAACACTTTGCCCTTTTGACATATAACTGCATCATCCAGATCAGAAACAAAAATGTGTAAATATTACCATTCATTGAGATATAAGATGCTAAAGGTCACAAACCACTAAAGAAATAGAGACTTACTTTCATTTAACATGTCACTAAGTCTGTGTTGTTCCCTAAATCTAAAAACACAAAACAAGAGGAAACATTGCTGTTGAATGAAACAGCATCAAGTCCCCCTCCAACTTAAAAAGCAACTAATACAACATTTTTGGAAAGCACGCTGCATTATCAGGTTAATCTTTCCATATTCAGAAGTGTAGCTGACCTTTCAGGTCTTTAATGCTGAGGTTAGACAGTTCTGGTAGACCTTCCTGTAAAGTCCAACAAGAAGTCTTGGAGAGATTCTGACTGAAGCTGGCTTTGCCATCAGATAAGAGCAGGTGGATCAAAATGATCTACCACATCTTACAGATCTTGACCCTACGTGGTATATTTTCACCTTATAATGTTCATCTTTTCTGGGTGTATCTCTGACATTCTGCAGGCTGCTGGTCAACATCTTAACAAAGATAATGGTTTTATTGCAGATGTCTAGCAACCACCTTATTGTACAACAGGTGACGTATGGTAGGAATAGAGGTGATGTGCCTTCATTACTACTGTAATCTTTGCTGCAAATTGTATTTGATTTTTTTTTTTAATTTTAAGATTATTTTTAAACTCTTTTAAAACCACGGTGTATCTAGAACACATTTGTGTTCAAGCAAGGCTTGTTTGAGTTTGATTTAAGTAATGAGTAACTAAGTTGTTTTAAATTCATGTTATAAATAGTGCAGCTGCCAATGGTAGGCAGACTCTTACAGCTAGATTATCGATTTCATGTTAGTTCAGAAACCTCCCCAAAGGCAGTGAAGAATAGTAGACAGGTCTTGACCTTTCCTTTCATGCTCAAAGAAAACCCCTCAAAACTCACAGAGATGCTTCTGCAAAGCCCTTATTGTTCTACAGGCCACATCTTCAGCAGGTAGAGAGAGATGGGGCTTCAGCAAGGAGCAATAAGAAATGCAGAATAAATAGTAACCATCCTAACCAAAAAAGTGGGTTTAGGTTCTCTCTGTCAGCCAGATTTCAACTGATGTGGAAATGGTATAGCTTAATTAATTTCATGGAAGATACATTCTTAGTGAACCTCAGCTGGCATTTGAATTCTCAGATTGTAAAACCTGTCTTTACTGTGTATGCCCTATCAGTATCCATTAAGAGGAAGAAATGTGAATTGACAAAAGAATTGAAAGTAAATGAGGGTCAGGTCCTAAGGTAGAGTAATGTACCTCACTGCTGTTGGTGAGTAGTAAGCTTTTACATGCATCATTAAAAAGTAATAAAGTCTCTGAAGTTGTCACTTTCAGCAGGGAGAAATCCTCATGACTCATCTTGTGTTAAGTAGAGCTGAGCCCTCTAAGACCAAAATAGAAGAAGGAAAACATGTCCATTCCTTGAAGTGAAAGCAACACAGTTGTAGAAAAATAATTTTATTTTATTTTATTTTTTTTTACTTTTGTCCTTTAGATTTATTTCAGTCGTGATTTTATAGCTCTTAATAAAGGAAGACTTTCACAAATTCATAGAGGGAAAGTCTGCATGGCATTAGAAAAAGGTCAAAAGTGCTTGCATGTGGGACACACTGTTACTAGAACAAGAGCATGCAGTACCAACTATTTGAAGTGCGATAATTTTTCCGATTTTTGTGCATTTAAAAAAAATGGGCCTTATCCTGTGTTCCATCATGCTCTTAGAAATGTTATCTTTTTAAATACATTGAGTGCTTTTGCTAGCTATATGGAAAATCAATCCAATTAAGATTTTTTTCGTGTATAATAAAATTGTAATTGTTTTAGATTAAGAAAAAAAAAAGGGGCCATCTTTTCACTGTGCTTGCATAGCACCTGCCCAGAGATGTCTTTTCTGTCTCTTAGATTTTGATGTAATACTATTTTTAAACATAGAATGTTAGTCATATGAAGTCAAGACTTTTGAAGTAGCAGTAGCCATGACAACCCTCACTCTTGGGAGTGCAGAATAAAGTGACTCTGTGACTGGACAGCTTATACTGCAGGTGACTGTATATAGTAAAAATAATTATGACTTCATTAAAGACTACTTTTTCCAGGTTATGCAACAAATTAACAGCAAACTGCAGTTCAGAAAATTAGTTGGGCTATGCTTGTTCCATCAAACAGTAGGTAAAGGAATTAATGTGCCAGCAAGGACTATTAAAAGTGACATGTTTTGTGGATTTTTTTCATTTCTTTCTCTTTTCTCACATTCTGCTTCTGTTTCTTCCTTTTCTCCCTTTTTCTTATTTGTTTCTGTTTTCCTTCTGATTTTCAGTTTTCTGCTCTTGATCATTCTCTGTACTTAGTATACGCTTTATGGCTGAAATCAAGTAGGCAATTTTGTGCTTATTGACTTGAGTCTTAGGGAGAGGAGTGAGGGTCACCTGCAGTGGCATTTCTGTTGCTATGCTCTTGATGATGGGACTAACTGAGAATAATACAAAGTCAGGAGTGGATAATTTGTTTTGTTTTGTTTTTTACTTTTTTAAGTTTTTTAAAAAGTAACATACTTTTGCGTTACGATGATGTATTCTCATCAGTCTGTGCATACTAGATGAAAAGATTATCAGGAACTGTAATTTGCAAACATGAAATATTAACTTTTCTCAAAATCTCATAGATTTGTTATTAAAATAAATTATATCATGGTTTTGTAACACTCAGTTTAGATATTAATGAATATGGTTGGGAAACAACATTATGAAGAATTTAATCTTTTTGCAGGATACAGTTTTATGGTAAGACAGTTGTCCAGAGAGTGCACAATAAAGCTAAAACAAAGTCAAAACTAGCGGTTTTTTTAAATGAATAATGACCACTCTATACAGTGGATGGGAAAATTATAGTGAAGTTGCAGCTAGCACAAAAATTGTAGAGGTGCATGTATCATAATGCATATACACAGAGAGTCAGATTGTTACATAATGTCATTTATTGTCATTTTGACTATGTCTCTGTAAGTCCTTCATTGTCTTTAAAACAACTGTAGGCATGCAGTTTAATTTGCATATTTTTATATCTGCAAAATACAAAGTTATATACACAGTATTTTAGAAATAGTTGTAGACTGTGTGTAACTGATTAAAAATAAAATTTATTGTTATAGATAGATTTACTTACGGTTACATGATATTATAATCAAAACTTTTAATATATATCCAGTCAAAATTGAAATATTTTTAATTTAAGACAATTGCTTGATTGCTTCCCTGAAGATAAAGGAATTTTTACTTTTCAGTTGAACAATAAGAACAAGGCTAGCTTTCTTGTAGAGTAACTTGGGAGTGAAATAGGAAAAAATTTGTATCCAGGCAACAGCACTTTAATAAGTTCATGGCATCTAAGTTACTTGCTCTATGTGAAACCATTTTCTGAGCAAAAAGGGACGTCTCATATAAACTACTTGTTCTGTACAGCCTTCACATATTTGCATTTGTGGTAGGTCAGAATGTTCCTCTTTGTTGATACACAGCTAGCAGTTCAGGGAAACAATATCCTTAGAGGCATGTGTCAAGCTGTACTGACAATAGCGTGAAGTGTGATGGGTTGACAAGCAATGGCCTCTCTAATTGAATGCAAATATTAGGTACTAGCTTTCAAATGGCCAGAGGAGATGAATGTAAGAACCATCTTTCCTTTTCTGCTTCTGGGGCGAAACCACTGTGAGAACCCACTGGTCTTGCTCTGTTGACATAGCAAAATCTTGGGGTCTCCCTCACCCAGCTTCTTTCATAGCTATGTCCAGCTGGTGACTGTCAGAAAGACCCACAGAGGTAACAATCCTGTCTGTGATCCAGCATCTCCAATTAGTATGCTTTTTTCTTTTTGTTCATTTATAAAAAATGAGATGTAAATCCAGCCAAGGAACAGCTCCTTGTAATCAGCACAGAATGTCTTGAGGCAGCACACAGTGCTGTGTGTTTGTATTTTACATGAGCGTGGGCAAGCTGACTAATATGATTATGGTGGTACAGTTCATATATTACTTATGTAATTACGTTTACTTACTTACTGAACTTCGACATAATCATGTTTTCTTATATATCTGACTTCACACCTGCATGACAGATCACTAATTTCTGAATTTGAAGATAATGGTAATGTGAGCATGCGAAAAGCCAGCATAGACTGCATTGTGTTTGCTTTGAAGGGTGATGTATGTCTCTGATCTTGTTTTTGAATGGTTGCAGAGGTGACCACTGTGTTCCTTCCTGTTTGGCGTTCTAATACGACATTTTGTCAGGACTACAAGCTTTTGGTGTGTATTTTCTGAAATACGTCTGATAAAGTTCTGGTACTTAATTTTTTCATTTCCAGTACCATCCCTTATACTTTAAAGTTGTTGTTGGTATTTTTTTAATTATTTTTTCTTTAACTACAAACCCAGCTGTACCAGCATAAAGGAAACCTGCATCTGGAGGGTGAAAATGGAAAAAGGGTAAATACATCAGATAGACAAAGGAGGATATTGAAAATCTGTCCTTTGTGCTAAAGGTCTCATTATTGTTTCATAAGAATAGCTTAGGCTTTTATGATCTATTATTTTTCAGCTAATTTATTGAAATAATGTACACTGATGTTTTTCTGAGTATTTCACAGTGGCTTAGAAAGCTCCTTAATCAGCCTATAACTGATGCTGGAGTACAACAGTGGGAAAAAAACCTGCATATAATGAAGTCATATTTATTGATGGAAAGTCAGTACACTTATGCAAAATATCCTGTAGCTCTTAATGGAAAGTAGAATTTCCATTTTTTTCATGTGTTTTATTCCTGCTTGGGAGCACCTTATTTTGTTGGTTTGGAAAAATTTACCTGTATTATGCCTCTTGTCTGAAATGTGGTTTTGAAATTCCGGCTCACTGAATCCTTAAGACAAAGCCACACAATGAACTAACACAGAACATTTGTTAATGATCAGGTAGCAACCTCTATTTAAAAGTTGCTAAACTTTTATCATGGCAAAAATGGTAATGTGGAAGTGCATCTCTTTGTAGGGCACTGCAGTTGCTGCACATAGCAATCCCATGTAAATCACACTTTATGTATTCTGAGACATTCAGGCAATGTCTCTCTATTCAGTCATAGAATAGTTAGGGTTGGAAAGGACCTTAAGCTCATCTGGTTCCAACCCCCCTGCCATGGGCAGGGACACCTCACACTAAACCATGTCACCCAAGGCTTTGTCCAGACCACCACTGAGCCCTGCCAGGGGTGGAGCATTCACAGCTTCCTTGGTCAACCCGTTCCAGAGCCTCACCACCCTCACAGTAAGAGCTCTCACAGTAAAATGTGGGTTTTTTTATTTCAGTTTACCTAAAACTGAGTGGAGAATAGTTGGTAAAATGAGGCTATCCAAAACTGAAAATTAACTTCTGGTTGTCCCTGCCCAATTCCTAACAGTTCTGAAGTTCTGAAAGTTTGAAGCATCCATCACGGGACAGTGGTTGCATCAGAGACTTGCACTGCCCACCTGTTGTCTTTACTTTCTAATTCCACATGCAGGGATCGCATCACAGACTCAGGCCTCTAGAGTAACAATTTGCGACCTTAGTGGGCAAGGTTCTGTTTCTACAGTGTACGGAGCCCTGGAGCAAGAGCTTTCATAGTTTACTGGGTTATATGTTTTTTCAGATAAACTATTCTCCTCTGGCATGTATGACACCTATGAACTATGCAAAGTTGTGAGGGAGATCTGGGACCTCCATCACTGATGTTTTCACAAGACAATTTGGTCTTTGAGCTAATTGAAAACTTCAGCAGAGGAGAGACAACAGAGCTGACCTGCTGCTTCTGGCTGGGGAGCTGATGAAGTGTATTCTATATAACTAGAGTTTATGGAAGTCATACTGAGCCTTGCAAATAACAAATTATAATAGTGAAGCTGAGAAATAGCAGATTGATAAATCCCTGTCTCAGGACTTTCCTGCCAAATAGGCACATCAACTTGAAACCACTACACAACAGATTAAAGAGTTCTGCTCAGTGCTATGTTAGAGAGGCTATGGAAAAACAGGTCTTCTAGAAAACAAAGCACAATTTAAAGTCTTGAGGGGGCTGAGAATCCAGTGCCACGATTACCTAAATCAGAAAGTTTTTGTAAGGTGAAAACAAGGACTGATAGTTTCTTGAAGCTGAGTTCTCTTTGGTATAAAGAACAGAGGATTTAACACTAAAAGCCTATGCTATATAGAGCAAAAAAGCACTCATCTGTCTTGGCTTTTACGTCTTCAGCTGTCACAGTAGGTCTCTGTAGGCAGTGGACTTTCTGCATAGAATGTGATCATGAAGTTATTTCTCTTTTGCAGATAGTGGTAGGAACAAATCTATATTGCATTTTTGGTATCTGCTTTAAGAATGCACAATGCTCCTGTCCCCTGATCATCCTCGTGGCTCTCCTCTGGACTTGTTCCAACAGTTCCATGTCTTTTTTATGTTGAGGACACCAGAACTGCACACAGTGCTCCAAGCGGGGTTTTATGAGAGCAGAGGGGCAGGATCACACCTCCTTCAACCTGCTGGTCACACTGCTTATGATGCAGGCCAGGACTGCGAGTGCACACTGAAGCTGGCTCATGTTCAGTTTTTCATTGATCAAGCCTTTCTCTGCAGGGGTGCTCTAAATGACTTCTGTGCCCAACCTGTAGTTGTGCCTGGGACTGGCCTGACCCAGATGTAGGACCTTGCACTTGGCCCTGCGGAACTTCATGAGGTTGGCATTGACCCACCTCTCAAGCATGTCAAGGTAGCTCCCGATGGCATCCTTCACTCCAGGATGTCAACTGACACAGCTTAGTATCATCAGCAAACTTGCTGAGGGCTCAAAGGAATTGCTTCAGAAATTTGCTCTTGATCCACCGCACAGCATTCTGCTATCCTGCTTATCCTTGCTCAGAGAAATGATAAAACAAAACCTACCACATCCAGAGAATTAATTAGTCTTTTGACTTCCAGGCTGTTAACTGTGAACACAGGGTGAGATAAGCAGCTTATAAATAAGCTTCTGCTGTTACCAGTCTGGATATATCTAGGCTGTTGTAGGGACTGCAAAAAAAGCAGTCTCTGTAATAGTTTGTCTGAGTCTTCAATTAAAAAAGAACAAAGTGTTATTACTAATGTGCCTGTTTGCTAGACGCTGTGTTCTGGTGTGTCAGAAATGTTAAGAGTTCATTACAGGATTTTGCCTGTGCTGCATTAGAACCGAATCTGGTAATGCATAATTTCCTGTCTCTTTATAACATGGATTTTTTTTATGTGATATATTAGTGTACAGTTATATCAATATCCTGATTCAACACATGCAGAATAAGAGCACTGTTTTTCAGCTATGTTCCCTGTGGACCAGTTTCATAAATTGAAATTGCTTGCTAATGAATTTGGATTTTTGCAGGGTTTTCCAGCGATATTGTTTCTAGGTTCAAAGTTTGGATTGGTATTGTCAAGAGAAGAATCTGCTAATGATCTGATTACACTGCAGATTTCAGAATATATTGTTCTTTTTTGCATTTTCATCATAGACCTTCTGGTGTTTCTACCTGTTGATAGAATTGTCCCTGACTGAATTAATTGGTATGTGAGCCAGCATTTTCTAGACTTTCTCAGAAAGTGTGAAGAACTGTAGGAATTATTTTTCTTTCAGCAGTCTTGCTACATGAGGTAATTAATTAATTTCTCATTCCTTTTATTCCAGTAAGTTATACTACTTTAAGTTTTGGAAAAGAATCCTGCACTATTCATTCATCTGTAAAGGTTTTCAGGGTCTTGTTCCAGAGAATAGCAAATTTGGGGATCAAAAAATCATGGTTTAGTATTTTCAGTTATATAGTAAGTATTGTTGCAGCTAGACAATTAATTGTCATTATAGAATCATAAAATGGATTGGTTTGGAAAGGACCTTAAGATCATCTAGTTCCAGCCTCCCTGCCATAACCAGGAACACCTCACACTAGACCGTGTTGCCCACTGCTCTGTCCAGCCTGGCCTTTGAACACTGCCAGGGATATAAAATAATTTAGAAAAATTAATCCAACCTGTATATTTAATTAAATAAATAGCCAAACAAATTTTAACTTTAATATCCATTAAAAAAATTGGAATTCAGTACCCATGAAACTGAAGTCATTCAGCTCTTAAGTAATGAGATGCCATTAGAGACTTCCTAAATACTAAAGAACTGGTACAGGATGCCAAAATGAGGAAACAGTTGTGATATTCTGGAGGTGTTGGTACATGTGATGTGTGAAGTCTCTGCATCATTTTGTTACAAAGGCAACGTTTTACCTGCCAGGAGGTAAAGTGAGTGTTTATTGTGACCCTCACTTTCCTATCAATCTTCAGCATTTGTGTTGCAGAGTGGAACCACAGCATTTACTTTTGGAACTGAAGCCCTATGGATTTACAAACTGGCCCAGAGTTTGCAGGTGTTTTCTGCAGGGCATGCTGTACAATGTGTCCTGCATGTGGGATGTTGGAGCATGTGTATGTGATGATTTGGAGTTATTTAATGGATTGGCAGTCAGCTGGTTTGGGATATTGACATTATCTAAAAGGTGCTTGCTAATGTACGCTAGGGCTGAAAATGCACCAAAAACTATAGTGGAGTTAGTTGTAAGATTTTAAGTATCTCTTGGATAAAAAAGTGGGGAAGATTTTTTTGACTAGGAGCCCTGGATTGACATTTTTGTGTGTTCCTCTCTCTATCTGAGAGGAAGGGGTATGCTTATAATCAGGTTAATTGCTAATCACAGTAAACAGAAAACCCCACCAAGCATCATGGAAAGATCAAAGGAATGATGATGGGCAGGTGTACTCTTGTACCATAGTGCAGAGTACACAGAATGAGGGACTTGGCATAAAAAACGCCAAATAAAACCAAAGACCATTAAAGGTGAATGGTTGGACTGTTGTAACTTAGTGCAAAAGCTAAGATGATCTGAGGAAAAGACTATGACCCCAGTAATTGATGGTGGTCCTCCTTATGGTTTGAACTGACAGGAGAGGAATACTGTATTTTTGGGGAGGAACTTTTGCACAACTTAGTCCATTACCAGTCTGTGTCATTTAAAAAGTTACAATTGTTTCTCTGACCTAGAGGCTTCCCATCCACTGTGTGTAAGAATAACAAGTACAAGCGAAATTATTCCACTTACAGGAAGTCTGAGAAACAAAACCTATTGTAATGTGTTGCTAAAACCATTGCCAAGTGCTTAGCTGAAAGTGGGACTGCAGATGTTAAAATGCTTTTTCAGTTCAAGGTCTTGCAAAACTTCAGTTTTCTTTCTGTTGCCAGAAAGATCTCTTCCACCATAAGAATAAACATAGCAAACATTTTAGATAGGGAAGAGCTAAATAGATCATATAAAACCAGTACTGTTTCAGATTCCAAGTGTTACTGTAAATGTCATTTCATCCTCAAAGAAAAAACATCTTATCTGATGGTTTATTGAATTCACTTACTGTGCAACTAGACAAAGTACTTTAGTAATTTCTCTTCACAAAATTTCTAATGCTAGTACTGCAGAAAGATAGTGTTATAATCATTCACGTCTTTTCTTGCTGTTACGCAGCCAGCCAGTTCACAGAGGGATTAACCTGAAACAGAAATAAACATTGAATCCATTCAGGATGTATTTGCTTGCGATATAATCCACAACCAGTGGCTCTAGATACTGCTTGGATAGAAAAAAATGTTTTGGGTCTTTATGAGACTGAGGAAAACTAATAACTTGAAACTTGTTTTAGGTGGTTATTAAAAAGAAAGTTCCATTAAGCACATGGAAAAGCATTTTAACACAGTATTTACTGTATTTAGGTCCTAGTTAAAAAATAAATGATTGCTGCTTCTTCAACAAATATTCTGTTGTATCTGACTGTTGTACTAGCACAAAAAATACTCATCCCTGTCAAGAGCCCTTGGGATTTTTGTAATAAGAAAGTTTATTCCTGGGTCTGTGGCAGCACATCCCTTTCTTATGTAGTTTCTAATCAGTAGAACTATTTTAATTCATCTGGTGCCTCTCTGGAAACCTTAACTCAGTCACAAAATGAAAACTGGAGTGTGAAGTATATGAAAGATTCAGCTCTGCAAAAGATCCTTCCATACCTTTGAGAGTGCTGTGTCAGCATTATTAATCACAAAGATCCTCATGAAAGTACGAGCGACACATCTTTCTGCTGGCTGGAGTGACTTGGTTGTGTCCTTGATGCTACAAGTTTCAGGCCAGGCTGCTTAGAGCTAGTGCGTGACTTGGCCATATCCTTAATGCTACAAGTCTCAGAATGGAGTGCTTAGAGCTAGTGCTGTCTTTCAGATAGCAAAACTCAAACCAATCCTTTCTTATTACTCTGGACATTGTGATGCCTGCTGCAGAGGTAGATCCAGATCTGTATTGAACTGTAAGTGGAGCACAGACCTTCAGTTTATGAAGGGAGGCACCAGAATAATTTGGTCTAGTCGCTTTCAAATAAAAGTACTAGAAATTTTCCTCTTGCCCAGCCTAGCTGAAATGTAGACCACAGAATAGATACAAATGTGCATATTCTCTTAACTTATTAAAGATTTTGCTTGTATTGCCTCCTTACCTGAAAACCACCTGTTAGCAGTCATTTTCTAGACTGTCTGGGTGACTCCTCTGTCATGTTCAAGCCACTTGGGCTGGTGTTTTTTATGCTGGTGAATATGAGCTGTACAGCTCCTCATTGCTGCTTCGCATACCCTTTTCCATTTTAGATTTCTGTAGCTGAAAAATTTCTTCATGCATTCATATCTCCCTTACTCCATTAAGATTTTATTCTTGCATCTACCTCTTTCTGCTTTGTTCTCTTGTTTCTGCCCTGCTTAATTTTCATCATTCATTAGTTTGGTACTGATTGCTTGTGTTTATCTTCCCCCCCTGCCCCCTGCAGCTTTGACCCTTGTTTTTAGTAGCTTTATAGTTCTGTTCTGTGTGGTTTTCACTTGTACTTTTCAGTAGATATGCCTTTCATTTCAGAAGTAAGAAAAAAAATTATCGTCTGTTTCTTGGAAGCAATATTATTAACAACTTTACTGGCATTTTGAGATCTGTAAAACGACATTATAGTTTAGAGAAGTATTGTGGAACTGTCCTTGAACCTAGCTTGAGGCATTGCTCAGGGAGCTGACAAAAACAATACCCTGACCTTTTTAACATCTGAAGAGAAATTGGATGTTATAGTGAACTCCTTTGAGCTGCTTGTTTTCTCCGGAAGTGGGGCTAAAGTGCAGTCATAATCCATGGTGGAGAAAAAAAGGAGAAAGGAAAGAAATAGCATTATATCCTACACAAAGGAATATGTGCTTTGTTTCATTCTTCAAGAGTTTGACCTGTCCCATTTCCTGATCCTCTCTACCTCTGTGGCTGGTTTGTACCTCTTCCACTTTTAAGAGGACTTCCTGCTTTTGTCTTCCTCTTTTTCTCTTTTTTTTTTTTTTTTTTTTTTTTTTTTTTTTTTTTTTTTTTTTTTTTTTTTTTTTTTTTTTTTTTTTTTTTTTTCTCTCTCTCCCCCCCCTTTTTTTTTATTATTATTTTTTTTAAAGGGCTTCCATGTAAAAAAAGCATAACAGTGTCTGGCAGGTCAGCTATTAGTAACAGTGACCTGAAAATCTCTAAAGCCTTCAGGCTTTCAGATCACATCACCTCTGCTACATCCAGGGTACTGAGAGTGTTAATCAGTGCATGTGAAGTCTTTGCAATGACATGTGGTTGATAGCACTAGATCGTGACCAGCAGCAGTCTCTCCATCTAAAATAGTGCCCTGCAGTCATTCTGGGATCTTTCCCAGAGATTATTATCTCTGGATAATGATTTCATTATATGAGCAAGTGGTCTCTGAAAGCAGGCTTGAAACCAAACACATTTTCCTTTGTAGGGTTAAGCAGAACCTGAATTAGGCACTGAACTGAAAGTCAACAATAACTCTGCAAAAGGTAAACCTTTTGGAAGGTTTTAGGGAGAATTACTTGCACAAAGCCTGCATATGCTCTTTAATTGTCTGCTACAGGATGACATTTAAGCATCTACTGCTGTTTTTGATTTTTGTTTTATAGCTGCTCTCTGAAAAGTCTTTATATGTATAAAGTTCTGAAAAACCTTTCAGTGTTAGATGTTAGCATTGTGATGAACTTGCAGTAAATCAGTGATGTGTCCAAGAAGAAAAAAGCCCACCACCATCTGTAACGAGGGGAGAGCTGTGTCGTGATTATGAAACACAGCTCAAAGATAGCATTCAGTGAGTCATAGCTCCACCACAGTTCATATAGCTGGTGTAGGTGAAGCTAAGCTGTGTACAGAGATGTATCTTATGATTTTCAAATGAGGGATTAGCCTGTCTCAAGCAGAACCAGAGCATCATTAATCCTGAGCCATCTTCAGGCAAACATGGTAACTCTTACCATGGCTCTAATAGCTGCAGCATACTATAGCATAGTATGTTCTGTGCTGTTCTGTAGTGCTTCACATAATGCTGGTATTCTCCAAGAAAATAAGATCTCTGTATCAATGTCTTGAATATCAAAGAATATCCCTGTTGTTAGCAGTAGCTGACTAACTTGGCAACAGCAATTAAAGGTTGTACACCCTTATGTGATTCTTTTTTTCTTTTAAATCATTAAGACTCTATATTGTGACTATACACTGCATATAGTTGTCATCTCAAAGTGTAACTAGAGGTCCTGTATAAAAGACTAAATTCACTGTCATTATGTGCTTATGGCAGGGAGGTTGGAACTAGATGATCTTAAGATCCCTTCCAACCCTAACTATTCTATGATTCTACATGTTTTACAAAGGAGAGTAGTATTATTACCCTTTCTCTGAGAAATTAATATACTGACAGCTGAAATAATGTGCCCAAAGCAGTGCAGCACTGGTGACTGGCTAAGATTTGAGACAAGTATTCAGAGTTTTCTTCCTTTTCCATAAAAGTTCTCTCTTTCTTGAGGTCTGATTTGTTAAAAAGCATTCTGTCATGTGTCTTTGCAGTGTTATATTTGATGAAAATGATATAAAATGATCAAACTTTGCAGCCAAGTAATCCGAGGTTTTCAGTGCATCTTTTTGTTCTGTCTCATGAGAATAGCAAATTGGATATTTTATGCGCAGGACCTTCAGTATTTATCATTTCTGTTCATTTAGTGTTACTCCTGGTGCACATAGGTTGTCCGCCAGAGATTCAGTTAGTAAGATTTTTCAATACCTGAGATCACTGGCAGATAGTTCAACTTGTTTTTGTACAGATATTTAAAGGAGAGAGACCTGTGGGAGGGTGGGAGAGAAGTGTCTGCACTACAGAGAAGCTGGCATTTGAAGAGGGGAAGATGGGTAGGTAAGTGGCTGCAAAGAGTGCTGGGTAACCTGTGGACACTGCAGGGGGAATTCAGGAGGAAGAATAGAGTTCAGCAGCCATTAGACCTTGCTTTATTGTTTTACCAGAAGTCAGTGGTACAGGATGGTTGGACAAGGAAGCTGCCTATATCTGGAAATTTTCAGGCCTGAAGCGATCTGAATGTCAAATACTCTTGCATCTTTTACAGACACCTTTTAAAAATAAGCTGTGCCTAGTTAGAATAAGAAAAGGTAGGGCAGCAATTACTTCAACAGTGGTGAAGTTTGTGCACAAAAAAATGTATCAAGTTCATTTTTGTAGCAGGGCTGGGACTATTCCAAGATTGTTATCCACAGAGATTGAGCATTTTGTTTTTGATTTCTCATTGCATCCCATTGTTTTTGTTCATGGCATTGCAAAAGGTCTCTCTTGTGACTCATGGCTCATCAAACATCTTCCTGAATGACACTAAAATAGTCATGGCTGACCTGATAATAAATTGGACAAGCTAGTAACAAATGCTACTTGTATGGGAAGTGAGAGAAAGATTGTTTGTGTAAGGCTGAATTATGATATCTCAGGGAATGCTGCTCAAATCCAAACACTGTGGAGAAAGCCATATCAGGTTGAATATCTGGAAAACAGAATACCTGGACCTTCTCTGCTCTTTAGGTGCCATTGAGAGTACTGGCAGAAAAACAGACCAAGTTGTGGTGTGTACAATGGTTTTAAACCTCTCTACAGCTATATTGGAAATATATTTATTGCTGAGGGAGAAATTTTTATCTATACTAGAATTGAGCAATTGTAATAAAAAAGTGAAGTAACTTCTGATTGAAGGCACATTTTATTTCTGAGTTGTTGCAGTAGACCTGTATCTATACTGATTCCTGTGCATTAATGCTTATTAAATACATTGTCCAACTCTCTATATGATGAATACTGTTTCCTCACTGTGCAATCCTTATTTAGGTCTAACACAAGAATGGGGTTCTTTTGTATGTGAAATTGGGCACAGATTTTAAAAATAAAGCATATGTCCATTGCTTTGCTTGCATAAATGTGTTTGCATGGCTTAGGACCTTTCTTGGCATGAATTCACCATTTCTTTTAAGAAAAACAGCAAAAAGGTTCACTCTTTACTGACCTGAGCAGCCAGTCTTGCCTCCCAGCATTTTCAAAAGACATCACTATTGGAGAGTACAGCTTTTAAAAAGCTGGGTGTTTTGTGGTTTTTTTTTTTCAAGTGTTTTTTTCTTTTAGCAATATCAGATTTACTTATTTTTTTTTTTAAATGCATACTCACAGTTTATAAATCAGTACAAGATGACTTATTGTGCTTCTGAAACTTCATGTTAACCTATGGTGCTTGCTGACTATCAGCCTTGAAGCTAGCAGATTTCTTTTTCTTCATGTATTTTGAGATGATGTTTTCATAGGTCTGCACTGCAGTTGTGGCCTAGTGGTGTACTGCTGTCTGAAAAGCTTTCCCTCTCTAAATACTTAATTTGAGCCATGCTAATTTAGGGAACCTGTGCCACTGGCGTTGCTACTGAAATTGGCCTAATGCGGAAGTCAGCTTAGTGAGCCTGAAGACAAGAATTTAGATCTGGTTTATGCATGTATTACGTGCATACCACAGCTCCTCACCTGTCAGGAAAGAAAATCTCAAATTACTGAGACCTGCCAGTTTCATTGTAGCAGAGAGCAATTAAAAGTTAGCTTAGCAATAGCCTGCACATTGAAAATTGCATCTTTCATCTCTTTAATGATATTTTTTTACTAGAAAAATGTTAGTAAATGTATGCAGTCTAAAGACGTATTCAGGTATTTTTTTTACATGCACATATAAATCAGTGGAAAGCCCTGAGCAATTTTTACAGCAATAAATAATACTTCTGCCTCACATTTTATAAAAGACAATATAATTTGGTATGCTGCATTTCTCTGCATAATGTTCAGCTGGATTCTACTGGGACCACAGTCTGAAGCTTAAATACAAATGTTTAGTATGCTTTCTGCAACAATCAGCATGCTTTTCATGAAGTACATAAAATTATCTGTGCTGATGAGTGTTACCATAGATTACCACAAAATGCTGTTGCCTTCACAGCTTGTAAGTTAATTGCATTGGTCAAAATTTTGTTTCCATAGGGCCAAGGTTTGATCTGATTACTTAATGGTATTGATTTAGGAATGCAGATGTATTCCTTACAAATTTAAAATGCAGATTTCAGTTACAAGTTTCAAACTTGAGTTTTAGAGTATTTACATATTCTGCAAATTGATGTGAACATTTGCATGCTCTTTTTTTTTCCCCAGAAAATCAGATATTTAGGCATGGCATTTCCTAAACAAATAAATAGTTCTTGTAGTAATTTTGCAGTTATAATAATTTCAAATACAGATCTTTCTTTGCAATTTGCTTTCTCTACCAAGAGATTCTTAAATTTCTCTGAGCTTTCTTTGCTGATGCATCCCATTCTTGGTTTAGATGCATCATCTAATACATCCATCCACTGTGGTAGGATGTACAAAATCAGGACTTTACCAGATCTACTTTATATATACTGATTGCAGTGTATATATATTCCACAGGTAGCCAGGTCCCTGATAAAGATGATGAAAAGTTGATGAGATTCCAGGGCAGACCCTTAAGGAAGTCCAGTTGCTACCACTCTATAGGTAGAGTATACACCATTAGCCATGACCATTACCCATTGTGCTCAGCGGTTACTGCCCTGTAAGACCTGCCAAGCTTGCTGCACAACTTTGCCATCCTTTACCACCCTCTGTGGGACAACATCTACTATGTCCCTGAATAACTGAGGTCAGTTGCTCTCTGCAGCACTGTGCTATGCTCTTGTTGATATGCCAGCTTTACCAGATGTGGTTAGGTATCTTTGATGTGGGTCTGCATTATGTAGTACAGACGTACACATGTGCCTCAGCAGTGTCAGCCAAAACATGTTTGTCACTAATCACAACTTTGCAGCTTTGTAAACATCCTTAGTATCAGAGCAAGTTTTCTTGTGTCTGTTGGTCAAAGGTTTTGCATGAGGTAATTAGGCATACAGAAATGAAGATAAAGCATGAGGGCAGGATCATCTAGACACCAAGATTTCACTTGCTGACATAGTCTTTAGAAGCTTTTATACATACCACCTGGGGTAAAACCCAGCAATCCTATGCACTGCAGTGGTGCATTTGTCTAAAGGTTCTATAAAGAAGCAAAACCTGCCTGCTAACCTTTGTGATTTTCTCCACTGGAAAGACCGACAGAAGTTATGGAATATTATTATTCTGCTGTGAGTAAATGGCACTTAGTTTATCCTTTGTAAAGGCCCATAATTTCAAAGTAAAGACTTTTATTAGATACAGCAAGCTACCATGAAGTAATTTAAACCTCTTATTACAGAGCAGTTAAAATATGTAGTTTATAACTTGTGATTACATACAAAAGAAAGCAAGATTGTCTGTGTCTTAAGTGTATCAAACTGTAATGAGTACCAGAATGCATTTGCCCGAGTATGCACAGTTCATCATTTAACTTCTCAAAAGCTATAAGTGAATGGATTTTTTATGAGTAATTAAATTAAGAAATGCTATATAATAAAGTTCATGGATCATGAGGAATTTTTCTTGACATTTTTGCTGTGCAAACAAATTGCTTTTCTTTCGTGTATTTAGTTACTGCAGCTCTTTCTGGTACCTTTTGAAGTGAATGAAAGTTCACTGATGCCATGGTAAGTGAGGCAAACGAGGCCTGCTTTTTTTTTTTTTGTTTTGTTTTTTTTGTTTGTTTGTTTTTTTTTATGTTTTTGGGGGGATTTTCACATTT